>APFE030246628.1:137717-157357 GCA_000404065.3 Pinus taeda
AACACATTCCCTTGCCTCTAGGGGTCGAGCTCATTATCCTAGGAGCTGTTTCAACAAATTCTAAACAAAGCACTACAATCTAGGCAGTCAAAACAACTTGCCTCTATAAGCTAGGAAACCAATTCATTCATTAAATTTTTGCTATTTTATGAATGAATCATCTAGAATAGGTAAATAAGTGTCAAATCAACATAACATTCCATTAATTACATCAAGAAGGGTGAAAAATCCCATCACACATCAAAACTGGTCAAACTGGCTTCATTTGTTGCGCTGAGGAGGAAAACTGTGCCAAAATACCTTGTGCACCGCACGCCTGAGCCTTGTGCATTGCGCGCCTTTCCACCTGCTTTTGGGGCACTTCCCGGCATCCAAATTGAGCTCAGGTTGACTTTTTGGAAAGACCTGGATGTCTACTTTCTAACCCAAGTGGAATTTTCCAATTTGGTGTCCATTTGACCCTCCAAAAGTGCATTATCCCAGAAGTACTTCCTGCTGTTGCAAAAAGTGGCAGAAAGGTGATTTTCATGATGTTTTTGAGCCTTTTGGTCACCCAGAACTTGATGAAATGTCTTGGAAATGGCTGAGCATGTGTATTTCATCATGAAAAATCCAAAACTACAAACCATTTGTGATTTGGACCTCCCCATCTTATGGGTCGCGCGCTATGCGTAGAGCCAAAAAAACCTGTTTCGCAAGCCAAAAATTTTGAAACGACAAAATTTTCTCCAAATTTGCCCAAATTTGGAGTGAAGACCCTCCATCATGTATCATGCTCAACTAATGAAGCCTCAACCAAAAATCGAAGTGGATCGGGCCTTTTGCATTGTTTTTGCGCTTTGCTTAAACGCCTCTTGAGGATCTTCATTTTCGCTTTGCAAACATGCATGCGAGCCCAATAGTGAGTTTTCATGTGATGAAGCATGTCTTTGTCCCAGTTTGCCTTCGCCAAAAACTTCTCCAAATTAGTATTTACCCGGATGAGCATTGATTCTTGGTCAATAGGTGTCAAATCACCGGGTCTCCTTCGGGCAAATTCCCGGTCTTCCCGGATCTTCCGCAGCTCATAAAGTTCATGCTCATCTTCCAGTTGTTTGTTGCGCTACTCCAAGTAGTTGATCACCCATTTAGCCATCTGCAATTTCTTTTGCAGCGACTCATTCTCGGCCCTCTGCTCTCGGATGATCTCCTTGAGCTCAGAGCTAGGCGAGCTAGCATCAACATCAATAATACCCATATCCTGACCTCCTGAAGGACCCTCATCAACCATGGGTCTCTTGCCCCTATCCTGAATCTGTACCTATGCTGAAGACGGAGGCGAGACCCCTTCCACATGATGTGGAGATAATACTCGCTGTGTTGATGATGTCAACGAGACCCCTTCCACCCCGGGTGGAGATAGTACTCGTCGTGCGGATGCAAATAAGGCCCTGTGGCCTCTCTGATATGTCATATATACTGAAGCATCAACATGCTCGGTCTCAGGAATGTCAAACTGCTGTGAAGGCCCTCCCTCATCATGAGTTATCTCTAGAGGAGGCTGTAGTGCGAAAAAGTAATCACGGGAGATGAAATCCTCCCAAGAAATACCCTGCTGTGCCAACTGATGCATCACTATGATTTTGATCAATGCATAGTGATATATGCTCCTGTTCTGATGTGTCGGGCTCTTCCTCTGTACTAAAGGCACCATCCTCTCTATGTTACGACACATGAAAAACAGAATGTTCATCATACGTACCCGTGTGAAGTGCATCAACAAACGGACATGGTACGCATAGAGGCGCGAGAATCTGCCCTCACAGCTGAAATACCGAATGATGAGTTTCATCAACGGTGCAAACTCATCTTTTAGGAATCTGAAAGAAAAGGTTGCGCTCAAATGTCTGATATATCCGGGCTTGATATATGGCTCATAGTAATATCTGTCTAGCATCTGGCGTTTGCTCCATTCCTCCCCTACGTTTGGTATCCCGGTGGCTTGAGCAATAGTGTCGGGTGACAAGGTAAAATCCATTCCGGCAAGGTTTACATGACCATCCTGTAGATTAAGGACAAATAGAGGGACTAGTTCCCGATGATGCTGAGTTTGTGAGATCATCTCACAATATTGGTAACATGATTGGCACCGAAAACAATCCATTGCAAGTGGGCGAGCTTGCAATTGAGCCAAAGAAGTAGGCTCCTCCCTAACATGCTGTCCACTTTTGCCACCTTTGTGATACCTCCGTGGCACATTTGGCACATTTACCTCTGGTGTAGAATCATTATCATATTCCTGCTCATATACTGACTCGGTCTCTGACATGTTCTTTAGAAACAAGGTAGCTGGAATATATATATATATATATATATGCATATGCTAATATACAACTGTATACAAAATTGACTGTAGACTTTTTTCTTTTTCTCAAAATGTTGTGACCAAGAGGACACAAATGTACAAGGGAATTGTTAGGAAAAGGGAAAACATTAGGGAAATGGGGAAAATGGAAATAAAACAAGGAATTTAGGGAAGGGAAGGTGCATGGAAATCTTTGAAATTTTAGGGTTTGGGATGAGGTAGGGATTATATGTTTGTAGTAGAAGGGAGGGATTAGGATTTGAGGGAGGATAGTGTAGGGTTTTATGAGGAATTATTGGGGAAAATATTGGTGAATATAGGGGATGGGAAACAAAGGAAATAGGAAAACCTTGGCAACATTTATTTCTGAAAACCCTACAGCAATCTTGGCATTTAAATCCTTACAACAAATTAATGGACAAGGAGGGTTTTATACTTGGTTTTTCATGGCAAATATATCATTATCCTTTATATAAACCTTTCAAAACCAAGAATGGACCGTGGATAAAAGCCCACCTGTGATTTGACGTGTGAGAAGAGGTGTTTGAGTGTGTTTTGGACAAAGTCTGAGCATAAACTTCAATGCACCGCGTGCCTCACCCAATGTGTCGCGCACTCCTGATGCACCGCGCGCGTTCAAAATTACACTGGATTTTGTCGCCTGATGCGTCGCGCGCCTGGAAACGGCCCAATTTGCTCAAAAACTCACAAAATCACCTTAGAACAATGCTCTTCAGTCTTGGAATGTGGAATGGGTTGCAAATGAGGAGAAATATCTTCATATAAACTCCTTTTTGATTTTTGCTTAATCCAAAACCCATTTTCTTATGTTTGGTCGTTGACACTTTTTCAAAATTAATAGACTCAGAACTTTTTGGTTTCCCCTTTACAATTGGTTGAAATAATGATTTTATCTGATAATTTTTTGCAGAGATAGCTCTGATATGCTTTGGCAAAGGAGACCAAGGCTGCACTTGAACGATTGAAGAACTGAAAATTGTGACAATTTTTACAAAAATGAGATGGCGACTTATCTTCAAAACAGAGTTTTGAAGAGAAGTCATACTTTATCTGTACAATGATGAAAATTATTATAGTGATGATCTATCAAAGACATCCCTCTGGCCTGCTAGTCTTCTAAGACTTTTCAAGACAAAATTGACTCAACCCTAGACCTAGACCTAAAAATTTGAAACATGATTGTAAATGACTTTTGAAGACTTATTACTAAACCTGAACTAGTAGTGTCATGCACGAGGGGAATGAATGACACAAACCACTCCATCAGAGTTATGGCATGCCTAACGAAATGCAACTAATCAAAATTGATGGGACACCTAATCATGAAATGCAAAATAGCTTTGATCTCTGACGGAGGGATAACTAGACCGACTCTAACACCTTCCATGCCCCATTTTATGTTCTCTTTTATGTCTTCTTTTAAACCTTCAATATCCCCTTTTATGTTTGCTTTTAAACCATTCATCATCGCTTTCAGTTCATCTTTGGTTGCTCTTTTTTGCAATTGGTCTCCTGATTTTGATATATCATGTTGCATTTATTTTTCTTATTCATGCATCATAGTAGATATTTTTGAGGGGTTAATGGGTGTACAGCTCCCTCTCTATGTTTGCAGCTTGCTTCTTTATTGCAAGGATCCGGCTGCCAATCTCCATTTTTTTGTTTGGGAAGAATTTTGGAACCAATTAATGATATCTTTGTTTCACTATGCCCTTTGAATCACTTCAAACTAATTTTTTAAACAAAAGTTATGCAAATTTTAAAATACACACCTATTTTGAGCTTAGAGATATGGATGACCTTGAAACTGTTGGAGATTTGTGATTTCGGCCTCCAAAGCTTTGAAATTTCAATATGAGGTATCTCTTTGTGTCTTCTTTCTAATGCCACAAGTCATACCAAGATTGGATTCTTTAAGATAAAGTTATGCCAAATATCCCACAATGACTTGATTATGGACTCGTTTAGTAGAGCGAATTTGTACAAGATGCCACATGTCTCTATTTCAACATTCAACCTTGAAACTTGTACCCAAAAAGATGTGGTCCATGCACTTTTAGTCACCTTTTACGAAATTCAAATTCAATGCTCAAAGAGAAAGTTATGATGATTTTCCTTGGGACACATGTTTGAGATTGAATTCTAGAGCATACAAAAACCCAACTTCTTTTGACCATATCTCCGAAAAGATAGCGAACCATGGTTTGACATTGTAAATAGAACAAAAATACCCTTCAACAAAACATGAACATGTACAACAACATACATAAGAGGGGGAAATCCCAACAACAAATCTCCCCTTCTTTTATTAACTTCAGAGTTCAATATTTTACAATAGCTAGGTCAATCATTTACTAAACCAATGCCCTGCCCAAAACCACCAATTTACAATAATGTACAAAGACTGGTCCTTACAACCAAACATAGGGTAGAAAAATCTTCGCCCTTTACAAATAGACATACCAGAGAAATGTTGTTGCAAAATTTAGCCTAGCTTTCCTTGGGTGAGTGCATGGCCTTATGTTCCTTCCTTCTTATTCATCCACCTTCTGCCTTTGTTCGTTGGATTACACCCTCTTTTGCACCAAAAAATTGCCTTTGTGCTATGTCGAGTTATGGATACCTCTAAACCATCACACATCCATTTTATTTATACCCACCAAGGGGTGTTGTCGCGCCCCTTTAAGCTGACTCGTCATAGGCACATGCACACCCCTTAGCCAACCTCCTTTGTGTGCACATCACACAATGCCTTCATACGACGCCTAACGCCCAGTTGATATGCGAGTGCACCCAAGGGTGCAAGCGTCCAACATGTCGTCCACCCTAAGCCATGTCCATGTTTGTAATTCCTGAACATTCGTTCTGACTACTCGCCTAGTTGGCTCATGTGCATGGCATGGCATGACGAGTCTTGTGTTGGGCGTGCAACACCTTGCCTTTGTGCAGGCACACCCAAGGTGCATGACCCATTCATCCACTATTCTCCATGGAATGTCCAACCGATCTGGCAACCATATCTTGCATTGCCTTCTTGTCCAAGTAAGGACATTGCATAGGCACCCTCACCATCATGAGGAACTTGACTTGGAGATCCCATTGCACAATAGGTCGTGCAACCCCACCAACGTCATCTAAGTTTATGCACTTGGATCGTGTGTCCATTGTTTCGCGCCCATGCACTTGGGAGTGCATGGTCCACAAATCATTAAAATCTATCATGGGTGCCTGGTTGGGCACTTGACTCGCCACTTTAAGTTGGCATGGATTGTCACAACTGTCTTCGGGAATGCCTTTGTGCATGCTCAAGCCTTAGGGCATGATACCCCATGAGACGAGATGATGGGAATTATCAATTATTTATGCACCTCATGGGACGAGATGATGGGCATCTTTGATTATTGGCATGACCCATGAGACAAGATAGGATGGGAATAAAAGGTTATTGTTGTACACCCACGACATGAGACGATGTGGCTAGTTATGAGTGCAAAATGTATATTGGAATTGCAAGTGTCAATCAATCACATCAAAGACATTTCTTTACTCGTGCGATTGAAAGGGTCACAGACCTTCACATCTTTGCGATGACTATATATAACCAAGTGCTTCTTCTAGTGAAGGCAACAATGGATCAAAAAACACACATCCTATCTCACATAACCAAATGGAGAAGTGCAAATATAGATAGAAGTGTTGTGGTGAACCAAGGGTGTTTCAACCTATACTTGGGATGCGAAAAAGGTCACCTTCCTACCAGACCTTTAATAACACGTAGAGGAGGGGATCCAGAGCAGGTTGTGACCCGAACGTAGTGGTAAATTGGTGATAGGTCCTACAATACAGTCGAGGTTTGGTTGAGACAAAGGGTTGATCAGTTGGGTGGTGACCCAAGATGTAACCCAATTGAAAAGTAGAGTCACCCGAGATTGACCTAATGTGCAATAGAGGGTGGATTTTGGATTTGGGTTGAGTCCCAAATAATTTGATTGAGTGTTCCATGGAGTAAACCAATGGTACAATAGAAAGGAGAAGTTGATGGTTTCAACATAATGAGTGCAATAAAAAATTGGTGAAGTGTTGAAGGTTGATGATTGTTGTAGCCGAGGTGCGAGTGCAACCCAACAGGTGAGGTTTTCATATTGTTTGTATACAATTTGTATATACAAAATATTGGTAGGGTGTTAGGTCGCAGGCCTCCCCTTGATGGAAAATATTGCACAATATTCTTTTGTTTGGTTTTATTGTTGCATGTCAAAATGTTGATGATAAGACTTAAAGAAGAATTGTAATGTGAAGCCTAATCTCGTTGTGAATTGGATTTTGGATTAAGAAGAAAAAAGTTACCATTGTTATATAAATCAATCAAAACATTACTCAAGTGAGGTGTAGCCTGAGTGGAGTAAAACCAGATGTTCTAGCCTTTAGTAAGAAACATGTCTATGTTGCACATCTAAAGAGTGCCCAACGTGTCTTCCTAGATGAGGCATGATCCAAGCTCCAAATTCGTGATAGGTGGTATCATAGAAATGATACCAATAACCCTTCGTCATTAAGATTAGATTAGAGTCAAGATCACAAGCAAGTTTCGAGTGCAATATCCTTCTCATGATAGGGTGCATCAAAGTTCTCTATTGGAGCAAAGATAGTATGGGAATTTGTTACTACTGAGGTGGTACATTGATATCATGGTACAATAGATAACAACATAAAATATTCAGTTTCTAGTGACTGGTTGAGATGGCAAGTTCTCAACAGGGAGGTAGTTTTACTGATTAGAGAGGTTCCATGTTAGGGGACAAGGTCACTATTATTGAGGAGAGTATGGGACAAATGATTAATTCTATGCAACAACATGGTGTATAGTCAAATGATTTGAGATGTGATATGGAGACTATGAGGGAGACCTTTAACCACGACATTGAAAATGTCCAAGGAGATGCAAATGCTATCATGTGGTTCAGAGATGAGGCATGGGTGGAGAGGTTGAAGCACTTGGTGTAACACCCTCCTCCCACATCTACCCAAGCAACGACTAGTCGAGGTAAACATGCGACGAGAGGCCACTATGATATGATTTGACCTCCTAAGTTATGTTAAGGAAGTGGAACCAACGAAAACACACAATACAAACATTCAACATCAGTATTAGGACCCTCGGGAACCAATCCAACCTTGCTACCAACCAACCCCTGGGTTCCACTGAGATTTTGGACCACTTGACCTTTTTACGCTCTCATGCTATGGGCATGCTAGCATCCAGGGCCCTTTGGATGCTCTCACAGGACTACAAGCTAGCGTCTAAGGACTAATTTGCACAGTGTTGTGCCAGTGTCCCCGAGTTTTGAGCCACCTTTTTAGGCCCAGAGCCCAGGTCACTACCCAGAATTAAATGGCATCTCTAGAACAATAAAATACCAGAGAAATGATAGTACAAATGCAATTACTTGAATAAGATCTTGATTGTACCCCTACTAGCCATGAGAGTCATTTCGTCAAACATATCACAAATATGTAATCTACAGGTGTAAATAACAAATATGAGCATAGGGTTCTCATACTTAGTTGTAATCGCTAAGAAACATTGATGCCTCAACACATCAACTACCATTTCATCCATTAGGTCATAGATACATTATTCATTCATTTACAAGTAAAAACATGATGAGAGCCATACATAGCTATTGTCATAAAACATATATATAACCAACATAATAGCAACAGAAATACCAATGAAATCAAAGCCATATCATCCACATATAAACTAGTATAATACTCATGGACATACAAGGAGAAATAACCTCATATTAATGATGCAAAATCCAAACCCAGGATGGGACTTCCATGTTCCACCCGACCATAGAATGACTGAGCCAAATGTATCTTCAACCATTCTCCCCCATGCCATATTCCAAGCATGAATGTGGGATCTCATAGAACACATCAATCCAAAACCATCAAGAGCTTCCAGAGGCCAACCACCTCAACCCATCAAATAGTGATTCCACCTCACGGTCAGACATCACAAAACCATCATTAGATTGGTCTCCATCCTAGCCTTCTAGGGCTCCAGAGTGTTTGTTCCAATCGAGGCTTCCAGGACTAGTAACTCAACCCAAAATTGTCGTTGGGATTCCAAATTGTTTGTCCAACCAGGGCTTCCAAGACTAGTAACTCAACCCACCAAGGGCTTCCAAAGTGTTTGTTCAACTAAGGCTTCCAGGAATAGTAACTCAACCCAAGCTGTTACAGGGCTTCTAGAGCATTTGTCCAACCAAGGCTTCCAGGAACTAATAACCCAACCCAAGCTAAGGAAACATGAGAACCAAACAAAACAAAACAATGAAATAAACCCACAATCTCCATGGCTATCCAGGAAATGGCAAGGCTAGGCAATCTACCGTCAATGCAGGCAATCCTCCATGCCAGCGACAGATCATGACCAATAATCCACATGCATATGCCATGCATGCCAAAACCAGTAAGGAAACCATACATGCAACTCAGTACCTGCAAGCAAATCCTGTTGTAGTTGATGATCCATGATGTCCTCTTGTGCATTCTTGCTCTTCCTTTTCCTTCTTGCTCCAAAAATCCAAGTATGCCACGCGCTCCAAGAGTGCTCCAAGAAAACTCCAAGTATCCAAGAGTATGAGAGAAACAAAGAATAATGAGAGAGATCCAAAACTGAACTGACAAAAGGGTACCAATTGATCCTCAGAAGCCTTTCATGAATGAGGCCTCTATTTTTCTTTATTTTCCATTATTTTCCTTCAATTTCCTCCTCACATGCAACTTGTGACCTTGCACCTCCTTTTTCTTTTAATTTCCATTATTTTTATAAATAAATGTGCCAAAAATTCCATTTTTCCTTTCCAAAGCCTTAGCCATTGCCTTTTCCAATTTCCTTAGCCATTAATAACCAAATGAACACCCACATTAGGATGTCTTGCCCAACATTCAACTTGGAATAAGTGTCCCATCAACTGTGGTTATTATTTTTGCCTTTATTAACTTTTATTACATGGAATTTTCATGAGGGTTGTTACACTTGGAGAGTGAGGTGACTTTTCTCGTTAACTTGACCCATAATCAAGTTGACGAGATTGAGTATTGAGCAAATCTGTTGGAAAAAGAACATCCAACAGATTGATGAAAGTGAAGATTAATGAATTGAAGCCATTTGATGGGGCAAGGATTTCCAAGGTGCTTGGGAACTTCTCTTGGGATGTGGAACAATTCTCAAATCATATGAGCAGTAGTTCTGTGAGGCCAAGGTAAATGGTGCAACTATTTTTTTGATAGGGACAACCAAGTTGTTGTGGAGCCTAGCCCCAAGTAGAAGATTGGATAGCAATGCTCATCACAGAGAACATCACTACATGGGTAGAGATGAGGACAAATTTGTATGTGTAGTTTGGTCTGGGCAACCAAACATGAATTGCCAGAAATCACCTTTAAATGGTATTGAAGCACAGGGAGGATTTAAACATATATAGAAGAGTTGGCAAGCCTTATTTTGGAGATCTAACATGTCTGATGAAGATCAATTGTATCATTTCATTAGTGGATTGTAGCCAATAGCATAGAGTGAGCTGAGATGACAAAATGTGTAGACTCTTGTAGAAACTATCATCGTAACAGAGAGACTTTTGGAATTCTAAAGTGAGGGAAAGTTTGGAAGTAAAGACAATGATGATGAGCATGGTGAAAAGGGAAAGAAGAAGCTGGATAAGACCAAGACTTCTAAGGAAAGTGAGGCAAACCAAATTGATACAATGAGAGAGAAGAAGTTGCTTTCATGTTGGATATGCTTGAAAGAGCATTTGGCAAAGAAATTTCCATTAATGTAGAAGTTGACTGCTTTGGAGTAGGCAAAGAAACTGTTAGTAAGAGTGTTGCAATTTTTGGGAGTAGGATCTATAAGGTAAGTCACTTTTAAACGAGTTGACATAGTAGATTATTAGTCGAATGGAATTGTTGTAGTACATCCCAGGATAGATAATGTGGAGTCTATTATTTTGCAACATATACAAATCTTAGCATCCTTAGACAAATAGAGTTCACAGGGAGACACCAAGAGCAGAGACTTGTAGAGGGGACAAGGATGCTTGTTTGTTCCACGAAGGAGACTATAGAGAGTGGCCAAGGAGGAGAAGTGCCTTGGTATATACAAGCCAAGGACTAGATTGGCTCATCCACATAGACCCTTGGAGAGAGAGAGTGGCCCCATGATCCAAAATTGTAGAGAATTAATTTAGAATCATATGAGAGTTACCCAACCTGCGATGAAGGCTGGATTTGGGGTTTGGACCAAGCCTTGAATAGTTCGGCGGAGTGTTCTGTGGAGTAAACTAGTGGTTCGACCAAAGGGAGAAGCCGAGGGTTTCAACCCAATGGGTGGGCCAAAATTTTGGTGAAGTGTTGAGGATTGATTGTTAACCCATGAGACCCAGGAGGGGGATTATTGTTGCAGCCAAGGTGCAGGTGGGACCTGACCAGGTGAGGTTGTCGCATTGTTGTATTCTGTATACAATTTGTATATATAAAACATTGGTGGGGTGTGAGGCCGCAAGGCACCCTTTGATGGAAAAGATTGCACTATATTATTGTGTTTGGTTTTATGGTTGAATGTGAATATGTTGATGATAAGACTTATAAAATAATTGTAATGTGATGAGAAATCATGTTGTGATTTGTGAATTGGATATTGGATTAAGAAGAAAAAAGTTTCAGGTGCTATATAACTTAATTAATACATTAGCAAAGTGAGAACTTAGAACTTAATTAATACATTAACCAAGTGAGGTGCAGTCCGAGAGGTTTCACTTTTCATAAGAAATATAACTTAATTAAAATATTAACCAAGTGAGGAGTAGGCTGGGTGAAATAAAACCGAGAGTTTTCACTTTTGATAAGAAACACATCACACCTAAAGAGGGCCCAACGCATCTGCTTGGATGAGGTATGCTCTAGAGTAGTGATAGATATCCTTGGAAAGGAATGTATTCATGGTGTAATGCACCAAAGCATTTTTAGCATTACTAGTGTCTCACAATACTAATGTCATTTGCATTTTCCTCAATTTCAAAGCTGACTACTAATGTCATTTGCATTTTCCTCATTTTCAAAGCTGTCTGCAGAAACATTGCTATACTCCCCGCGCATTGCCCTGAAGCTTATATACATCTGCCTCAAGGCGCCATTACATGTAAACTTCACTGAACAAATTCGATTTAAAAGCTTTATATATTTCTATAATATAAATAAAATCTCGAAAGTCATCTGTTTACAAGCTACCATAGATCCCATTGTGACATTGTGGAGCTCAATTGCCTCCTTCCACTGCAGGGACTCAATGCATATTATCAATCAATACCATCCTCTCTGCGTCAGCAGCTTTGGCGGTGTCATATGATGCATGCAGTCCCATGAAGATGTAATACAATAGAATTATGGCAGTCCAAACAGAAAACCTGATGAAGGAAGCCTTATCCAAGGAACCCAAAAGGAAAATGTTTATGGCAATGGATAGAACTGGTGTCCAAGGTACCAATGGCACCCCCCAGAGTTTCGGCGTTCTAGCCAGCGGAACAAACAGCTTTAATCCTAATGTACCTAGAAACAGTAGAGGAACTGTTATTAAATAACCAATCCAACCATCACTCACAGCCCTGTATACAGCAGTGGCAACCGAGGATCCAATGATTATAGCCAGAAAAATGATCAGCCTTTGCTGATTTTTAGTGCTTGTTTCGCCCGGAACGTAGTATCTCCTCACAAGTAGTGCTATGGCTACTAGACTGAATATGAACAAGGTGCTGATGGATAGCAGGTTGGAGAGGACATCTAGGCTTGTGAAAAATGCTATAACTGATGTGGCTGTGACCATTATGACAGTTGCATTGATTGGAGTTCCTGTTTTTTCGTTCACCAATGCAAACCATGGTGGGATCATGTGTGTCCTCGCAATGTGGGTCAGGTACCGAGCTTGCCCTACAACACCCACCATTAGGACAGTGGTCATGCCCTCAAGGGCTCCTAAGGCTACTATGTACTTAGCCCAATCCAGTCCTACCTTTTCGAAAACAACACTATATGCAGCATCAGGATCAATGGTTTTGTAGCTTTGCATCAGGCATAATGTCAGAGCCATGAGACAGTATACAATTATGATGATCACCATGGATCCAACCAGTCCAATAGGAATGTCCTTTGCTGGATTTTTAGTCTCTTCAGCCATCGTTGCAACTGCATCGAAGCCAGCATATGCAAAAAAGAGAACTGCTGCTGATGTGAAAATGCCCTTCACTCCATAAGGCATAAAATCTGAGTAGTTTGATGTTTTTGCATGCGTTAGCCCGGCAATAATGATGAACAAAAGTACGGCAACATGAATTACTGAGGCGATGGAGTTTATTCTGGATGTAACTTTGGTGCTCCTTATAGCGAGAATGCATGTTATGAAGAGGATGGCAACTGCTATTGGGTCCAATTCATTGTAATTTTCAGCTAAGTTTGTATGAATACGAAAAGCATTAGATTTACGATTACAGAGTGTGGCGAAGTAGGATGTCCATGACCTTGCAACTGCTGCTCCACCAATGAGGTTATCTAATAGGATGTTGCCTGCCCCTACGAACGCCACAAAGTCTCCCAATTCCACTCTGAGATAGGCAAACGACCCACCTACACAATCAACGTAAGTAAATAATTGAAGGAATATTAGATATTTAAGATGGTAGGTATCAAAATCCTTATTGATACTTCTACACTAGAGAGGACTACACGGATGGCTGAAACAGAGTGCAATATATAAATTACTTTTCCTACTATGGAAGCAAGAGTGCCAAGAAACGAACGTAAATCATATGGTAGTCCTACATTAGATAGAATCATGGACACACAAACATGAATACATAAAATTTGGAGTTACTTAATCGTGAGATATTACAATATTAGATATCTTTCACAGATACTTCAAGAATGTACAATCATCCTAGACCAGTATTAGGATGGTTACTTTCTTTGCAATAATGTTTATTAGGATGGTTACTTTCTTCACAATCATCGTAGAACATTATTGGGTGAAATGACACACTAGGTACTTCAAAAGGCTTTCACAACATATGTTGCAAGTCAACACTGTCAACCACATAGGCATGTTAAAACACTGATAATATTAGGGTGGTTACTTTTTTGGCCATAATGAGTATATGGTTGAAACGACAAACTATGTACTTCATCAACATATGCAGCAAGTTTAACTCTGTCAATCAGCAGGCATGTTAAAAAAATATGTGAGATGGATACCTTTAGTGAATTCAGAAAAGAAAATGTTATAATTTTTACTCAACCAGTTTTTATCTATATATATATGGTTCTTTATTTATTAAAATTTCTGAATTAAGTTTATGGGTTTTAGATAGATGGTAACTGGGTGCACTGTTAAGACACTCCTTGATATGATGTTACAGATTCAATTCTCTGCTCTGATGAGGTTATATATTAGACATAATAAAAATGTAGTCTTTCCAAACTTAAAAAAAAAAATCCCAAACTAAATATTTGGCAAAACACCCGTATCATAGAGATCAAACTCAAAACCAACTACCAGACCTATGTCATGGAGGATTAAGCTGAAAACCAATTTTCTGTGAATATAGGTCATTAACCAACCTACTATACCTGCACATTCAACAAAATACCCACCTCATTAATATATCATCCAAATAAATGAATAATTGATCCCACCTCATTAATACAAGATACCCACCTCATTACTGCTCTGGAAAACTCATGTATGAAAAGAGGAAATAAACAAAACAAAAAACCAAAATTATCAGAACAAGGATCGAAAGCCAGGAACGCTATGTATATAATTCCTCCATATATATAATGCCGCCATATAACCAGGAACACAGTATGGTCAGATGAAATTTTGGGGCACCCAAGAAACTAATAAAATCCATTATCGCTAAAACATCTTATGAAAATGATGAATATGAAGATATGGTAATCTGTAAGCACAGGAAGAATTTCATATTGTCTACCTGAAAAAACAAAGGGGCGACAAGGCGAGTAGGCAAAAATGTCAAGCATGATAAGCACAAGACGAACAACTGTCTTAGAAAAATTTGGTGTTTATGAAATGAATAATTTTAATGACGTTCACCGGGCTGGCTGAGCAGTTTAAGAAATTCAAACAATAACAACCTTAACTCATTTTCATATTTATTTGAAGTTCAGATTTTCAATTATAAGAAAAAAGATTTCCATCGTATTTAATACAGAGGGTGAATGACTACCGGACCTCTTAGGCACAACCCACCTTGAGGGTGGTGGGTTCAGTCGGTTGTTACCAAAGCAGCTAGACAAGTAGGTACTTAATTTGAATTCAATAACCCTGTGCAAGAGGGTACTTAGTTTGAATCTCATTAGATTAGGTGTATTAGTATATAGATATATTAGTAGTAAAAGTAGGTGAGTTAGTATATGTCAATGAGTTTACTAGACATGGATCCATTCCTTCAATTTAATTCCCTGTGTATGATTCTCTTGATAGAAGTATATGTTTATATTATGCCATAAATGACGAAATAAAGGTTATTCGGACTCAAATTACAAAAACTTGCAGGAATCAGAAAATAAAAGATTTGAAAAGCTTCTTGCCTGCTATTGGGATTTCCACAGCAAATTCAGTGTAGCAGAACACAGAAAGCATAGCAGAGATTCCCGAAATGACATAGGACAATAATACTGCAGGCCCTGCTTCATATCTGGCTTCAAAGCCTGTTAGAACAAAAATCCCAGCACCCATTACAGCGCCCATTCCGAACCAAATCAAATCCCACCAATTTAGATTCTTCTTCATGTCATGCCCACTCCGAGCCCGAACCTCGGTCATTTCCACCTCAGCCGAAGACCTTGCAAACACTCTGTTCCGAAATCTACTCCCTAACTGCCCCATAGCATTTGAATAATTTTCCCAGCTCATGAAGGACTCCCCTGGTAGAAATTGACCCGTGCAGACTTCCCATCGTCTTCTCCTTGTCAGGTTTCCCATCTGCAATCAAAGGCAAAACAGATTTACGACAGATGTTCGACCCAGACTATGTAAAGTTGAAATCAGTTCTCACAAGAAATCCTGCGACGGTAAAGATGGAATGTATATATTAATGAATTTAGACACCATGGATGCGGTCCGGACTATATGAATATTCAATCTGGACGCATTTACAGAATGCGAATATATATATAATTCAGCATTCAAAGTCCACTGCCCAACATACAGGCCAAGATTGATGCCGGGGCAACAGTCCACACCTGCCATTCCTTTTCCCGTCGCCGGAAATTCACTGCAGCAGCGTGGTTAAGCAGTCGATGGGCCACCGGCCATCGGATCTGTGGCCCCCAAATCAACGGAATGAGAGTTTCATCTCTAGATTAAATTTTAGCCCTCGATCTGTTTGCAGCGAACGGCGCAAATTTCTCCGCGGGGTAGTTATTTTGGATAAAAGACTCTCTTGGGAGAATCCCGCGAGACCTGCTCCTCCATCAATAACCAACTACACATTTACTGGGTAACATTTGTCACTTGGATTTAGTTTAACAAGGGGGTTGAGGAGCACTCTCTGTAATCTTCTCTATGCGGGTTTAATTTTTTTTTTAATCTTGGTTTAATTTTTGGAATTTCTTTATTTGGGTTTAATTTTTGGAATAAGATAGTATGTTGTTGTAATAAAGTTAGAAGATGGTTGTTTTGGTTGTTGTTTTTGTTTGGCTAAGCGCTGGTTTTTTCCGACATAAGGAAATATAAGATGGTTGGCTTCGCTGCTGCTTTTGCTTGGCTAAGAGTTTTTTTGAGGTAAGAAAACTCAGAGTCATGCTGCTTTTGCTTGGCTAAAAGCTCTTTTGACGTAAGGAAAACTTAGAGGCATCTGGCAGGAGTGAAAGTCTGCTCCCTTTTCCTTGAATAAGGACGATGTGTCTTCTTGCATTAGCGGATTACAGTTAGAGATGGCTGTCCTTTGCTGGTTTGACAATGAGTTATGATAGGTTTTCCCCCCTGCCATAGTAAGTGAACTTTGAAATAAAGTTCAAAATATGTTTCTGCTCCCTTTTCCTTGAATAAGGACGATGTGTCTGCTTGCATTAGCGGATTACAGTTAGAGATGGTTGTCCTCTGCTGGTTTGACAATGAGTTATGATAGGTTTTCCCCCCTCCCAGAGTAAGTGAACTTTGAAATAAAGTTCAAAATATGTTTCATCGGGTCATTCTCGTATCTTCTTTTCATGTAAATTTTGATTAAACATATTGATGCTTTGATAAGTCAATTTTCCAAACATAGTTAATATTTCTTTCATAAGTCAATTTTCCAAACATAATTAATATTTCTAATTTCACATTTTTAAAATGGTAATTTTTTTCACTTTTATGTAATCAATATTGATAATGAAATGAAATGATATTTTAACGTCCACGAGACCAAAAATAGTCTATGGGACTATTTTCATCTTTTGCAATTCAATCATTTTATTGTTCAAATTGATGATGAGCTGGCCCAACTTTCCAACAATCTATGGGACTATTTTCATTTTTTGCAATTCAATCATTTTCTTGTTCAAATTGATGATGAACTGACCCAACTTTCCAACAATCCCCTCATTGAAAAGACAATGTCAAAAAACGGAGGCTAGCATAGTCCCATAACTTTCTCTGAATGCATCACATTCCAAAATGAAATGTTTTTCCCATTCCACTACCCCAAATGTGCAAAATGTACACACACGTTCTTCCCAAGCTTCTTTATGTCTTTTCCACCATTGTGTTTCACACCAAAGTTGATGCGAGTTGGTTCTTAATTGAGCAATAAGAACCTTTGCCCTCCACCTTTGATAAGCCAATATTAACAAGGATTTAGCAAGAAAACTCGACAAGTGTTAGGAGGTTCTGAGACACCCCATATGGGAGGTCTCACACTATTTATTCTAACATGTACATGTTAGCAAAAACTTGGCAAGGATTAAGAGTTTTAGAGACACTCTCATATGGGTCCTCACTATAAAGGGATTAATATTATTTATTCAATATGTATAGATTAATATTATTTATTTAACATGGATAGATTTCATGTATGTTAGGGTTTGAATTATTGTGATTTTTAAGAAGGAAACACATGTTTTTAACCATTGAACTTATTTAAATTAATAAGTTTTTAATTAATATAAAAAACTAAAAGAAAAAATGGGGCTATATATATAATATATATATCTATATAATAAATATTGTTAGTATTAATATTATATATTATATATATATATATATATATGTTAGTGATAGAATTTTAATTAAAAAAAAAAATTGACATAAAAATATATCAAGAGTTTTTAAAGCTAAGAAGAACTGAAAATAATAAAGAATATAAGTTAATAGCAAACATAATATAAACCCACGTGGTCTTAAGTCCACCGTTCAATTCCCATTTCTGTAGAATAATATATTAGACACGATGAAAATGCAGTTCCACCAAATTTATAAAAAAATAACAATACAATATAAAATACTTAAATTTAAAATATTTAGTAATATAAAAATAGTTAAATGTTTTTTTCTTTTTATATATAATACTACCTAAGCACCCACACCCATAGGGGATTTAAACGAGACAACTATCGTAAGGAGTGCTTAACAATGCACCCATTCACCATCAATCCAAAGCCCCATCGACAAAAATAGTTAAATGTTATTATTATTTTGTAAGATAATTTGTATCTTCCCAACATTTCATTCCAACATTTCAAACCAATAAGCATAATTTGAATAATTTCATTTTTTATTAGAAGCGTATTGAAATAATGTAAGTGAGTTATAATTCAAAAGTCTATTGTGTTTTAGTTTGAATATAAATTTCAATTTTGGTTGTGGTATTTAATATAAATTTCAATTTTGGTTGTGGTATTTATTTAAATTTTAATCTAAATGTTATTAATAATAAGTTTTTTAAACAATTATATGTAAGTTTATATAGTTAAATAGGTTGTTGTTAATGTTATTGAATATTTTATATATATTGACAATTTAAAAAAATAAAAAATTAATTTTATTAAATTAGTATTAGTATAGATTTATCTTTAATTTGGAACTTCTAAGTGTCGAAAGTATTAAATATCTTAAAGTGCAAGTTTTTTTAAGTGTATAATTTGAGAAAATGTTTGCACTTAAAAAGATTTATTCTTCTAGCAAATAAATTTAGAATGAATTTGTGTTAGTGAGTAGTAATATTATTTATATTTATATAAATTTCACATCTTTGTATGAAAAATATTCTTATATCTATTTTTAATAAAACTTTTTCATATGTTTTATAATTTTTTAATGTGATATGAATGACTTTGGTTATATATGTGTGCGTGTTTATTAATTAAATTTAAATATGAAGTTATGAAATATAATGGTTACGAATATGAATCATTATTTTAATTTTTATCATTAAGTAGATCTTAATTTATCCCTACTATCTATCTATATGTTTACTAATTATATGATTTGAAATATATGATTATGAATATGAATGACTATTGTTTAAATTTATTTTAATGGGATATAAATATTATGATTTTTTTTATTGGAAAAAATGTTTGTAATTTTAAAATTAAAAACGAAATCACATTCTTTGTTGGGGAGACGAACATGGATAGTACCTACGACAAGGGTAATAATTCCCCCCCCAACCACACCACACAACAATTATGGAAATGAGACATTCTGGGCAAGTGGAACCTAAAACCCTGCAGAAGAACATTCTCGAGGGTGTATATGTTATAATACCCATGACATTGGTAATGACAAGCATTTTTAGGCTTCAGGAAATGAAAATGGGGTTTGCAGAAGGAATTGTTTGAACCAGATTTACGGGTGGCCTCTCTAGAGTGCTTAGCCTATTCACGAGTTGATGTGAGAACTCATTTTTGTTTCAGAGGCATGAGGATGGTGAAGTTTGGCTTTCAATTGCTTCTCAGTGGTAATTTGGGACCTGTGACTGAATTGATCCCTAGATTTGATTATCTCAGTGTGTAGTGTCATGATCCGGATCATCCACAGTTTCTAGTTCATTCTACCGATGTTTCAAACCCTAAAGGGGGTCCATCATCGTGACAAATCAGATAGATAGAATATGAATGAAAGATTATTGAGAGGAGCCATGCGCTTGGATATAAATAAACCAAAAACCCTAATTTTTCTAAGGGCCGACACTTGATTTCTAATTAAAAA
>APFE030246628.1:169372-197356 GCA_000404065.3 Pinus taeda
TTAATAATAATAACTAATTAAAATGCTGGATCCCTAGAAGGAAACCCTTAGTTTATATGAGGGAAGCATATTGCGGTTGTATATGATTATTCTAAGAGAGAGAGAGAGGAGGTTGTGTGAGAGCAATGAGGAAATTACAGTGAGTCTATTGTAGGTTGTATCTCTTCATTTTGCTAGATAATATAAAAGGAAGGACTGGTTGTTTCTTCGTGGATGTAGCCCAAATTGGGTGAACCATGTATATCTGTCTCTCTTGTTTTATGCATTTCTGTATTTGTGTTTCCGCAATATTTTGTATGTTCCATTTCTCTGTAATATATAATTTTCTAACAACTGGTATCAAAGTCGAAGGTCTATTTGGCTGATAAACTTGCAGGAGAGAAGGGTTCCTGGTTTAAGTGGGAGCAATGGTGGAATATGGTAGGTTTAGGGTCAAGAAATTTAACAACCAAAACTACCAGTTGTGGAAGATACAGATCAAATATTATGTGTATTAGAGATATTTGTACCTATTGTTGAGTGGAAAATCAAAGAAGCCGATGAGTATAATAGACGTGAAATGGGAGAATCTCGATAGAAAGGCACTAGGAACAATAAAACTATGTCTAGCATCATTGGTGGCATTCAACATTTCATAGGAAACAACAACATAAGGTTTAATAATGGCATTTAAATTATATGAAAAACTCTCAGCCTCAAGTAAGGTATTTCTTATAAAGTGTCTATTTAATATGAAGATGTTAGAAGGTATATCTGTTGCTAATCATTTAAATGACTTTAACATGGTTACCAATCAGTTAAGTTCTATAGGGGTAAATTTTGATGACAAAGTTATGGCTTTGTTATTTCTGTGTTCATTGCTAGAAAATTGGAATGGCTTAGTTATGGATATCAATAACTATGTCTTTGGATCTCGTACTTTAATGTTTGATGATGTTGTTGGCACCATCCGTAGTGAGGAAATGCGATGGAAAAGCTCTTATGAGACATCAAGTAACACTTTGACTGTAGAGACTAGGGAAAGAAAAATGGAAAGAGGAAGGATCCCAAGAAATCACAGTAAGTCAAGAAAAGGAAGATCCAAATCCGGATTAGGGATAGTGTGCTGGAAATGTGGGAAGAAAGGGCACGTGAAGAAAGACTGCAAATCTCGGAAAGGGAAAAGAAGGATATGGACAACAAGAGAACAATTATGAAGCGGATGTGATAGGTGATATGTTGCAAGATGCTTTGATTCTTTCATTAAAGAATATTATTGATGCCTGGGTGGTAGATTTAGGGGCCTCATTCCATGCCACGCCTAATAGGAAACATTTTCATGACTACATTCAAGGAGATTTTGGACACGTTCGTTTGGGTGATACAAACCCTGTAAAATTGTTGGAATTGGTAAGGTTTTTATAAAGCAACAGAATGGAAACCAATGGCTATTGAAAGGGGTAAGGCATCTTCTAGATCTGAAGAAAAATATAATTTCAACAGAGCAGTTAGGTGGTGAAGGATGTTTAACTACATTCATAGAAAAAACCTAGAAGGTCACTAAAGGAGCCCTGGTAATAGAAAAAGGAGAAAAATTTGGTATGTTGTATTTATTCAATGGTATTTCTAATTTTGTTAAGTCTTTAACCTCCACAGGAGCATATATGACATTGTGGCATCATAGGCTCAGACACATGAGTGAGAAAGGGATGCAAATTCTTCACTCAAGAAATTTTTTGCTAGGTTTGAAGCATGTTGATTTGGATTTCTATGAAAATTGTGTTTATGGAAAAAAAAAAAAAGAGAGTCATATTTATCAAAGTTGGGAAGGAAAAGAAGAGAAAAAAAAAGTAAATCTTGTGCATACAGATGTATGGGGACATGCTTAGGTTTCATATCTTAGTGGCTCTCATTATTATGTTACTTTTAATGATGATGCAACTGGGAAAACCTGGATTTGATGTATTTGATAATTTCAGGAAATGGAAATCTTTGGTTGATAATTAGACAGGAAAGAAGTTGAAGTGTCTCAAATCAGACAATGGAGGTGAATACTGCAGCAAAGAGTTTGATAACTATTTTTCAGAGCATGGAATTCATAGAGAGAAGACAATTCCAGGAACACCATAGGAAAATAGTGTGTCAGAAAGGACGAACATGACAATCATGAAGCGTGCAAGGTGCATGAGATTGCATGCAGGATTTCCTTAGCAATTTTAGGTAGATGTTGTCGATATTGTTGTTTATCTAATAAACGGAGGGCCTTCAAGTTCCTTGGATGGTGGTATTTTAGAGGAGGCATGGATAGGTAAAAAGGTAAACTACTCGTTTTTAAAGACTCTCATTTGTGAAGCCTTTGTCCACATCAATAAAGAAAATAGAACAAAGCTTGAGGAAAAAACAAATAAATGTACCTTTATTGGATATGGTGTAAATTATTTTGGTTATCGCTTATATGATTATGAAAATCATAAAATTGTTAGGAGTAGATGTGTCATATTCAATGAAAAGGTCCTGTATAAGGATCAAATGCAGGGAAAGAAACATGAAAAAGAAAATAAAGGATACACAGTGCTGGATGAGATCAAAGAAAAAGTAAAGGTGCCTGAAAATCATAATGATCAGCAGCCACAACAACAACAACAACCACAACAAAAACATGAACCTAAAACACCTGAAAGTGGTGTTAGAATATCTACCAGGGTAAGTAGACCCCCTAAATGATACTCTCCTTCATTATATTATGTATTGTTGACTGATTTTGGTGAACCAAAAAGATATGAAGAAGCAATGTAGATAGAAACCATGAAGAAGGGGGAGCAAGCCATGGAAGAAGAGATGGACTCCTTGAAGCATAACCAGACTTGGGACTTAGTCAAATTGCTTACAGGTAAAACAACATTGCAGAATAAACAAGTTTACAGGTTGAAGGAAGAAGATGGAGGAAAACATAGGTATAAGGCTAGACTTGTGGTGAAGGGGTTTACACAAAAGGAATGTATAGACTTTGATGAAATGTTTTCTACTATTATTAAAATGACTTCAGTTAGAATTATTTTAAGTCTACTAGCATCAGAAGATTTGCATCTTGACCAGTTAGATGTAAAGACAACCTTTTTGCATGGGGATTTAGAGGAATAAATATATATGTAGCAGACTCAAGGGTATGAGGTCAAAGGGAAGGAGAAATTAGTGTGTAGGTTGAAGAAGATCTTGTATGGCCTAAAACAGGCTCCAAGGAAATGGTATAAAAAATTTGACAAGTTTATGTTTGAACAAGGTTATACTAGATGTCATTCTGATCAATTCTGATCACTGTGCTTATCTTAAGAAGCAAAATGATGACAGTTATGTTATATTTCTATTGTAGGTAGAATACATGCTTGTTGCAGGGTCTAACATGCAGGAAATAAATGTGCTTGTTATGCTCTTGACCTGCAGAAATTCCAAAATACCATAAATGCGAAGAAATATGGCCTAGAAAACATAATAAAATGAGAAAAACAACAAGTATTTTATTATTCAAAAATAGATTCAATGTTCACTTGCCTCTTCTAGGGGGAAACCTCCAACATAGAAGATTTCAATTATAATAAGACTCGATGATCTTTCCTTTACTAAATAAGACTATTTATAGTTAAATGACATCTAAAACCCTAAGTACTAGTGGTCCCTTGCATAACACGGGTTAGCCACTTTATTTATTAACTATGGACCATTTACAACTAACTGTGGTCCATTTTCTCTAATGTGGGTCACCCACTTACAATTATTAATGTGGATTTTATTTACTCTCTAACTAGCTATGACTATGACTCGGCCCATTGGAATTATTACATAAATAAAGGGGTTAGGTTTGGACCTTAACATGCCCTCCCCCATCAAAATAAACTTTGTCCTCAAGGCTGAAGCTGCAGAAACTACTGAAGAATAGTGGTTGGTTCCCAGGTCACATATTCTGGAGAGGTGTCTTTCCACTTGACGAGGACTTCCTTGATCGTGTGACTGTGGAGATGTCTTTCATAGGTATTGATGGCCTATTATGGTTGGAGCCAGAGTGAGTCTTCCTCATCCAATTCAGGTAGTCTAGTTTGAATTCTACAATTTTTCCCCACCACTTTCTTGAGGCATGATACATGGAAGACCGGACGGATTTTTGAAGTTGGTGACAAGGCCAGTTTGTAGGCCATTGCTCCATTGTGCTGAAGTATCTGATAAGGTCCATAGAATTTTGGTGCTAGTTTCTTGTAGCCATTTTCTTTGATATATGTTTTATTACATGGTTACAGTCGCAGGAATACCTGATCCCCTTCTTGAAATGTGTGCTCGAAATGATGCTGGTTTGCATGTTGCTTCATTTGATTCTAAGCTTGATGTATATTATCTTTGAGATGAGCTATCATGGTGGCACAGTTCTATAGGTGTTGATCAACTTCCTGCACCGTAGAACATCCAAGGATATAAGTAATAGGTGAAGGTGGGAGTTGGCCATACACTACCTCGTATGGAGTCATCTTGGTGGCTTCATGATAGTTAGTATTATACCACCATTCAACTAAAGGTAGCCAATGTACTCATTGATGTTGCTTTTCTGAATTGAAGTACCTTATATATGTCTCCAAACATTTGTTAAATGTGTCTGTTTGACCATCAATTTGGGGATGATAGGTGGTACTTAATTGGAGTTGCATGCCTTGTAGCTTGAAAATTTCTTGCCAAAATTTGATGCTGAAAGTGGGGTTGCGATCATACACAATGGAAGTCAGCATACCATGCAATTTGAAGATCTGGTCCATGAAATCTTGAGCCACCAAAGAGGGGATAAATGGGTGGGGTAGAGCGTAAAAATGAGAATATTTAGAAATTTTGTCCACAACCACCATGATGACATATTTTTTGCCTGACTTTGGGAGATTAGTGCTGAAATCCATGGAAACATCTCTCCAGACAGAGGCAGGGAGTGGCAATGGTTGTAAGGTTCTCGGTAACTTGAATGTTTATCCTTTGTTGCGTTGACACACATCAAATTCAGCTACAAAAGTAAGAATGTCATTTTTCATGCCACTCCAAAACAAAGAATGACAAGCACAAGCATAAGTATTCTAAAAGCCTAAATTCCCTGTAGTTGGAGATGAGTGCAACTCTTCCAAAATGCGGATTTTGAGGGTGGATTTCAGCGATATAACCACTTGATCCTTGTAGCGAAGAATATCGTCCTTCCAAGAGTAGTCGACTGAGGAATTAGGATCTTCTCTCAAGATATTAATAAGTTGGGAGAGATAGGGGTGTGAGAACCATTCCTTGCAGGCCTCTTGAATCCAGTTTGGTATGAGAAGAGAGATTGATAATAGGGTGCTTTCATCCTCAAATTGGTGCGATAAAGCATCAACTACTACATTGTCACGCCCTTTATTGTAAATTATCTCATAATCATATCCTAGCATTTTGGCCGGCCATTTATTTTGTTGTGGCGTTGATAGACGTTGCCCCAAAAAATATTTTAAGCTTTGATGGTTCATCCGATTTGGAAATGTCGCCCCAAAAAGTATGGTCCCCAAGTGTCTACTGCATGTAAGATGACCATCATTTCTTTCTCATAGGTAGATTTACGTAGATGTTTTCCATTCATTTGTTGGCTAGTGAAGGCCAATGGTCAACCTTCCTACATTAATACAACACCAATACCAATACTAGAAGCATCACATTCAATCACAAAACATTTGGTGAAGTCTAGTAGGGCCAATACGGAGTGAAGCACATGACCTATTTGAGAGCCACGAATGCCTGCTGAGATGCATTAGTCTAGAGAAATGAATTTTTCTTGAGAATATTAGTGAGGGGTCTTGCAATGCAACCATAATTGCAAAAAAAATTGTGATAGTAGCAAATGAGACCCAAGAATCCCCTCAAAACTCTTCAAGGTTTTTGGTTGTGGCCAATCTTGCATTGCCTGTATCCTTTTTAGATCAACCCTCAATCCTTCACAACCCATAATGTGTCCCAAATACTCGACTTCTTCCATGAAAAAAGAGCACTTGGACAATTTGACAAATAATCTGTGATTCCAGAGCAATTGCAAGATCAGGTCTACATGTTGAAGATGTTTGTCCCAGGTTAAGATGTAGATGAGAATGTCATTAAAGAAGACAAGGACAAATTTTCAGATATATGGTTTCAGCAAGTGGTTCATGAGGCTCTGAAAAGTAGATGGTGAATTACAAAGACCAAATGGCATGAGCAAGAATTCATAATGGCCTTCATGAGTTCAGAATGTAGTCTTGGGAATGTCTACTTCCTTTATGTGTATTTGGTGATATCCTGAGTGAAGATCTAGCTTGGTAAATAATTGAGCACCATGCAATTCATCAAGAAGATCATAAATAACCAGAATAGGAAATTTGTCTTTGATAGTGAGCTTGTTGAGGGCTCGAAAGTCCAGATACATGTGCCATTCTCCATCTTTCTTTAGCCCCATGACCATTGGTGATGAATAAGGACTGATGTTGGGATGAATAACACCTGCTTCGAGGAGTTCCTTAATGATCTTTTCAATTTCATTCTTTTGGGCGAAAGGATATTGGTATGGGCGCACATTAGGTGGCTGGGCCCCCGGGACCAAAGGGATGCTATGATCATGTTCACCCCTAGAGAGTGGAAGCTCTTTAGGCTTTTCAAATACCTGTTAGTGGCGGTCTAAGACCTGTTGCATCTTAGGATGAATATGAGGAGTAGTGGATTCAATGGTCTAGATGGCATTAAATTGGGAGATGACACCATGATGGACCTTTTTCAAAATATTTTCCATTCGATGTGAGCTGATGATAATAAGAGCACTTGCCTGGAGTCCACATAATATATGAATGTGATCATTCTGCTTAAAGCTCATATATAAATCCTAGAAATCCATTGTGATTGGGCCCAATGCGCGAAGCCGTTCAACACCCAAGACAATGTCATAACCACCCATCTCAATAGAAAACATGTGGGTCTTTAGGTGGTAGTCTCCCATCTAAAGCTTAATATTTTCACATCGGCCTTCACATTTCATGGTCCCCCCATCAGCGATAAGGACTTGGAAATTAGATACTACCCACACAAAGCAATGAATAGCTTATGTGACTCGCTTATGGATAAAGTTATGAGTGCTGCCACTATCAATCAATTCCATGACTGATCGATGTTTAATAAAGCCTCAAATTTTGAGAGTTTGAGGCGAAGAAATGCCAACCAAAACATGTAGTGAGATAACCGGCTCATCTGGTGTAGTTGTGAGATCATTGTCAGTTTGGGTTTCCCCAACTTCTTCCTCAGGCACCTCAAGGGATGGAGCTTCCTCATGTGAATTGTTATCAGTAGCATCAATTTGAAATAATTTGGGTTCCTTGCATTTATGTCCAGGAGAGTACTTGTCATCACAGTAGTACCACAATCCTTGTTTTCTTCTTTCGGCCATTTATTTCGGTGACACCTTTTGAACCTTAAGTGTTTGGGTGAGGCCCTAAGTTAGGGTGGGATGCACCTTGGTGACAAAATTTGGATAATTGGACTTGGAAGTTAAGTTGATTTCCACTTCTAAGGAATTTTTACATGCATCCATCCAAGTAACTGGTTGTTGCATCTGGACATGGGCTTGGATGGCTTATTTTAAGCCACTGATGAAACACTTCGAGTAGCAGTGATCGGCTAGACCGTTAGTTCTGATGGCCAATTTATCAAAGGCTGCAATGTACTCCTTTATTGAGACTGTTTGCCCAAGTTTAGTGAGACAACCCAAAAGATGAGATTCATGGTCAAAGCGATCACATATGGATTTTTAGAACATGTTCCAAGTCAAGTTCCCTAGATAACATTTCTGATTCCAGTGCCACCATTTCCATCTCTCTTGGTCCAAATAAAGGGCTCCCACATGTAGTTTAGTTTGATCTTCTGAGATGTCATTAAGGGAGAAATATTGTTCCATTTGTGCTACCCATATTGTAGGGTTAGAGCCATCAAATTTGTACATGTCCAACTTGGGTGTTTGGTGGTGGGAAGAGCAGCGATTTCCATGGAAGTGAATGTGATGGTTGGATTCTCCTTCTACGTGTGCATCAACATAGGCTCCTCCATATGAGGCCAACTTAGAAGGGATGATATATGTAAGAGATATTTAAGAACTATGCCCTAGAATGTGTCGAATTTTTCTTCAAGGTTGTTGAACCTCTTGAGTGCCTTTTCTGAAGCCATAACTTGAGATCTGGTACCTTACATATACCAATTCGGGACAAATTTTTTGAGCTTACTTAAGAGTAGCCTATTTGGAAAGAGGGAAAGCTCGCGATTCTAATGACGTGTATCACTTGAGACTACGCTAGGTAACAATTTGAGCCTTACAAGTGAATGGTACCACTGTGGCGAGCTTGTCATCCTCAATAATATTGGCTAAGTCTCTCGCAGGTGCCCCGAGATGGTCTCTAACTCGTTTTTTTTAACTCAAAAAGGAGTTTTACTCCCCCGCTGATCAATACTGCAGTGGACGAATTCCAGAAAACTTGATCATGCCCAATGTCCTATGAAAATAGAGCTAAAATGTAGTAGCAACAAGCCTCGCTGCACAAAGCATCTAATAGGCATTGTGAAAACCCCAACTACTGAATGTGAGTTTCACGGTGGCGGAAAAACCCCAACTGTTGGATTTGATTTGTATGGAGACGATATAATCCCAACTATTGGATGATTTTCACTATGGCAGTAGAACCCCAACTGCTAGATTTGATTTGCATTGCGGCAGTAGAACCCCAACTAATGGATCTGATTTGGAAGATAAGGTAGTGGGCAATATTTAGATAGCAAAGAGAAATATGGTCACAAAGGAGTGTCGGGTGCTATAGATCACAATATACATAGGGGTCCAACAATAGTACTCAACCCAATCTTTTAGGGCTCTAACTAAGGAGGATCCACTATACCCTTAGTCGTACTACTAGACTACCCTATTATACCCGTTAGTAATCTCCCTAAGCGCTATTCTCAGTGTACTGTAGCAGCAAGACGACTGACAACTTATCTAAGGCTAGGTTTCAAGTGATCCTAAGGGGCTTCTGATATACCTAAGGGTACGTGGAAGTACAATTCGTGCATAGTTTTGTCTAATGTGCTACTACTCGAAGGGGTACCCATAGGGGTTACAAGGGAATCCAACAAGCGTGACCACATATTGTATTTACTACGTGCATGCCTCTCTAAATATGTAGGTTTATGCACTCAACGACAGATCCTGTGGTTTAAAGATGCCAGAACATGTCTGTAGCCTAAAAAAAATTCTGCAAAAAATTGGAGGTACAACCGGTCTTGGAAAGTTCTCATATACCACTTGTTATGCTCTTATCCCACAAGAAATTCTAGAATACCAGAAATAAAAAGAAATATAGCCATAACACAGAATAAAATGAGAAAAACAAAAAGTATTTTATTATTCAGAAATAGATTCAATGTTCACTTACCTCTTTGAGGGGGCAACCTCCAACAGATCAGAGATCAATTACAATAAGACTTGATGATATTTCCTTTACTAACTAAGACTATTTATAGCTAAATGACATCCAAAACCCTAACTACTAATGGTCCCTTACATAACATAGGTTAACCACTTTTTTTATTAACTATGACCCGTTTACAACTAACTGTGGTTTGTTTTTTCTAATGCAAGTCAACCACTTACAATTATTAATGTGGGATTTATTTACTCTCTAACTAACTATGACTATGACTTGGCCAATTGGGCTTATTACATAAATAAAGGGGTTACGGGTTGGACCCTAACAATGCTCAAAGGAAAATTGACAAATTCATTTGCAGTGAAGGATTTGGGTGCTGCAAAACAAATCCTTGGTATGAGAACAACTAGACACAAGAAAAATCGCAAATTAATATTGTCTCAGAGTGAGTACATAGAAAAGGTGTTGGAAATATTTAATATGCAGAATGAAAAACCATTTAGTACACCTTTAGCTAGCCATTTCAAGATAAGTAAGGAGATGTGTCCCAAGACCAAGGAAGAGACGTATTATATGTGTAAAGTTCCATATGCATCAGCAGTTGGAAGCCTAATGTATGCAATGCTCTTCACAAAACCTAATATTGCACATGAAGTGGGAGTTGTAAGTAGGTATATGAACAATCCATGAAAAGAGCATTGGATGGTAGTGAAATGGATTCTCATGTATTTGAGAGGTACCACAAATCAAGAATTATGTTTTGGTAGTTCAAACATTTCTCTACAGGGATATGTTGATGCAGATATGGTAGGTGATAGAGATAACATGAGGAGCACCACAAGATATGTGTTTACTGTAGGTGGAACAATCGTTAGTTGGGTTTCAAAAATGCAAATTGTTGTTGCACTTTCAACAACGGAAGTGGAGCATGTTGTTGCTACAAAATCTAGTAAATAAATGATTTGGTTACAATGGTTTATGGATTAATTAGGTAAGAAGCAAGAGATCGACAAGTTATAAGATGACAACCAGAGTGCCGTTCATATTGCAAAAAACACATCATTTCATTCCAATACTAAACATATACAACTCAAGTACCATTTCATATGGTCAGTGTTGGAAGATGGACAGTTGAAGCTGGAAAAGATACACACTAGCCAGAATCCTATAGATATGTTAACAAAAGTTGTAACCAGGGAGAAACTAAGATTTTGCGTAGTCTCAATTGGTCTTCAATTATGATGATGGATATGAGAAACAATGAGGTCCAAAGTGGAAGCATTGTCCAACAAATGAAGCAATGGTGGAGTTTCTATAATCAGTCTCCAAGTAGGAGATTGTTGGGTGTGGAGCCTGATTATCTTCTTGATTCATAGGTCTCAGTCGCGTTAGACCCTAGTTTCTAAACAAGGAAGCAACTTCACCCATATGATAGCCACCAAGGGGGCGATGACTACTGTTAAATATCCCCCCCAGTATGGGTTTGGGGGCAACGTCCCCGAAGCTAAAATTAGATGAAATTTTGCCTTGTAAAATATTGTAATTTCATAGTTAATTTGGGTTGTTCATTTGGAGAATGATCTAACAGTAGAAGTTATGTTAATTTAGAGTTTTTTTCCCTAAAAGGAAACCCTTGGTTTATATGAGGGAATTGTATTTTGGTTGTGCATGATTATTTTGAGAGAGAGAGAGAGGAGCCTATGTGAGAGCGAAGAGGAAATTACAACAGATCTGTTGTAGGTTGTATCTCTTCATTTTGCTGGATAATATAAAAGGAAGGACTAGATGTTTCTCTATGGATGTAACCCAAATTGGGTGAACCATGTAAATCTGTGTCTCTCTTGTTTTATGTGTTTCTATATTTTTGTTTCTACAATATTTTGTGTTCCATTTCTCTGTAATATGTAATTTTATAACAACTCTATGCTGTTGTGAATGTGGAAAAATTGAGATTATATGAGCCTCCTATGATTGAAGATCAAGGAGCGAATGTTCAGATTCCATCCATAGAAATTTTCATCCTTAATACTCAAAATAATTGTAGCAATATATTATTCTCGACAGGAGGATAAGGACTTCACGCAGAGGCAACATGGGGTATCTTCGTGTGGGGCTCAAAGGAACTAATCCAAGTAAAGCTAGGTGGATTGAGATCGAAAAAGAAAGGGATTTGTACCCTCACTTACATGCTCACTGAAAACATACTTTTGGTGGTCTAAAATCTTCTAGTGGGAAGGAGTGATCTAGGGGATAAAAATTATTCTAATAATTATAAGTTCTTGAAATTGCTCGAAATTGATCAAAACTAGTGCTAAAATGTAGTGTTCGTCGTCTTGATTCCAACACCGATTGAATCACCTCAATGCAACATCATATGAAGAAGTTATAATGTTCTAAATATTTTTCCCAATAACTCAAATTTAAATTACAAGGTTGATTGGGCTGCTGACTGGGAAATTTGTACAATGACATCATCATTTGACTGGGTAAGCACAATGGGTGGTACAAGGAAATCTCATGCTTCCATGTGGCAGCATTGTATAGGCCTAGATGACACATTTTTATTTGTTGTAGGCTTATGGTATGGGCCAATCATGGAGTGACACATGACCCAATCCCAGGGTGCCACATGGCACTCCGAACATCGATCTCTGTTGAGCGAACCAACAACACTATCACTATGCCTAACACTAACACTGTCACTAACATTGAACGGTGGAGCGTTTGGGGGGAAGGGGCCGGGAGGTTAGCCTTAGTCCTTGGTATTTTATGCGACCACATAATCAACATGGGGGAGTGGAAGGTGGAGGGTTGGGGACTAGGCCCTGACCATGGTTCTATACGGTGCCCACAGGACCACTGATGGGAGGCTACAGTGGAGGGGGCAGGCATATAAGCTCTAGCCCCTGGTCACCAACCAATCCCGTAACCAATGACTGGAGAAATGGAGCTAAATTAGAAAGGGCAGGTGGTTATCCCAACCCCTGGCCACACGTGCCATGCGACCGCCCCTTGGGATTGAAAATCAACACTTAAGGGGGTTAAAGGCGGAATTAAAGAGACGACATTTTGCACCTTTTCAGTTGGAATCCCACCTGTCCCAGGAAAATTTTTCACTCGACAACCAACAGAAAGGGATAATATGTAGAATGGTTAGCCAATTTTTCAAAATTTTAGAACAACTAGCAAAGCTTGGTTCCAGGAAGCATATCTTGCTCATTCTTTAACTCTTTTGAGCTCAAGAAGAGCCTAAATAGGGTTTCTTGAGAATTTTGGATGCAATGGCAATGTGATTTTTGTAATTTGAGCTATGTAAACTGATATAAGTTCATATTTGAGCATATAATATAAAGGCCCAACATTGGAAGCTGGACCCAGAGATGTAGCCCAAGAGGGGTGAACTCCGCCATCAAATTGTTGTTTGTGTGATGTTGTTCATGGTTTAATTCTCTATTTTATTTCTTAAAACTAAGCTAAAAACATTAAGTTTATGTGCTTTTGTAACTTGATCCATTTCCCACAAGAAATAGACTTACTTGCAAACTTTTTTTAAGAAACTATGATGCAGGAAAGTGTTCCCTCTGCGAACAGAGGCAACCCCTCTAGCCCTAGAGTGGGTCTAGTCACAAACAAGGACATATCAACAATAGCTTTCCTTAAACAATCATAGTTGGAGGCCTACCTCAACCGGTGGTCGATGGAGTTCCGTTGCGCTGCTCCAACTTTCACTTCCTTCTCCTCAATGAGTGATCAACCAGAAACAATACAAAGGAAATACAACAAAGCATGTAACTGGGAAACAACAATGATCTATTTACTCACAAAGTCAAGAAGTCATGAGCTATCAAGTAAATTACACACAAGACATAGGAAAACATCATTGATTGCATTAATAATGAAATAAGAGCAAGCTTACAACCAGAGTCTTGACGTCGCAAGCCTTCTTAGAGGGATCCAACCAGCATGTTCTTCAAGCATTCACTCTTTGAAGATGGATCTCCCAACATACAAAGTCTCTCTCTCACTCATAAGTTTCTACACAAAATCAAGGGCACTTCACAACCTTCCAAAAGCTATCAACACTCTCACACTTGTTCACACTCACACCAGCTATCTATCAAACTCAAAAGCACTAATAGCACTGCTCAATCCAAGAATCTACCAACTAGCAACTAGCTGATCATATGAAAAGTGAGTGTTTAAATAGAAAGAGGAGTCTCCATCAAAGGTGGAAGAGAGAGCTTATCCCCAAGGAAGGTAGCACAATTGACGGAACTGCCACACCAGGGAAGGAAGGGCGACACAGATTATGCCAACAACTAGGTCTGGAGTCATCCAAAAGGCTGATTGTTGGAACAAATTCGCCTAATCTGGATCATCGCGAGTACATAACTAAGCTTTAGCGCTGACATCACTAGTGAGCACTGTAGCCAGTCAGATCATCACTAAAGATCACAAGTAACCTCACGTTGGAGCATGAATTCAGACCATCCCAAGAATTAGATGTACTTCCATGCTGGCAGTGCGGATGGACTATTTATGAGCACCCTTCAGCGTGTATATTAAGTCCATAGTCACGATGAGGCAGATAACTTAGGAAAAGTGGGTCAATTGGTAGCACAAGAGAGCATTTGTTCAGTATGAGAATGTTTGACTTGGACACATGACACAATAGATGGACTGGGAGTGAAGGCAGTGACAAATTACTATGTAACAGATGCCCCCTAAAGTATGAAGCCCGAGAGAGTGGGAGGGGTGAAATGATTTACAAAACCAACTGAGCTGGAACACCATCTGGAAGAACCTGCAGGCAGAAGTAGAACTGATATCTCTGATAGTGAAATACATGTAGTCTAGGCATGGACGCAGCCATCCAAAAGACATACAAACTAGGTCTGTGGTATGGACGTAGCCATCTAGCTAATAAGATCATGATAATGATAAAGGTATGGTCGCGGCCATCCATGAAGACTCAGGTATGGTCGCAGCCATCCATAAATGAGTCATGTAATCACGAACCAATCCACGTAGCCCGAACATGTATAATCTGAGTTCGGGGTCTTGAACTCGACCGATCATAGTACAAATTCTAGCATGCGAACAGGGGTGCTGAAGTCGAGCATGAGAGAAAATCGCTTGATTAGCGGTTGATGATGTAAACTGTTAACAAGCATGAGAGAAACCACCAATAATGCCAATGGTTCTCAAGGTACTATTCAGTACAATCCACAAAGTGTGAAGAATGAACTGAAGTCGAACACTCGTGGAATCACCCAATCAATGACCAATGATGTAAGTCGACCGTTAGGCACGAAGAACTTGTCATTGAGGCATGCAAGCTCCAAGGTACCGAAAGGGATCTCTAAATCAATCTCCTAGATAATGAGCTGATGTCGATGGGAGACGACCTGTCGCAAGAGGGCCATAATGTTTCCCCCATCAACGACACGAGACAAGGAACAAGCGGTAGATGATGAAACAGAGTATCAGAGGAAAAATGAGGGTGTAAACTATAGAAGGATTATACTCTTGAACATGTCGGCGACATGACTCCGGAGGGTGGCAGCATTCAAGTACCAAGGGATCAGAGGCTTAATGGAGACAACATCATGGATCAGATGGAATGAGGCTAAATGGCAACCCAAATCCGTGGAAGGCCAAATGATGATGTATGGATATCCCAACTCGATAAGAAGAAAAAGTGTCGATGTTCAAGAGTGACTAGTTGCCATAGACAATCAATGGTAATTTCCAAATTTCCCCCCACCATTGCTGGCGAGTACCCCAATTATTTTTGAAAACAAGCTTGAAGGGGTTAGCATATGCTTGTAATATAAGTTCGACCTTCGGTCGAATCCAACCTAGAAATAGTTTAATGAGCCCTAGGGAGGAGAAAATCGAGTCTCGTCATGGTGACGAGTCCAATGTCGTCAGGGTTTACCGAGTCCGACATAGGTAAAACTCGGAGTCTTTTTCATGTTTAGGGATTTTGAAAAAGACATGGAAAATAAAACTCTAGGGGGGTCCTTTTTCGTAAATTGGTGGCTCTCGAGCTCGAAAAAGTATAAAATGATACTCGAAAGAACCGCTTGACCATTACAATCAAGGATTACTTTTCGTAATTAGTGGCCTTGATCCGAAAAAGTAGAAAAACAATCAAATACATGTTGTTTCCTAACCAGTATCAAACCTGAAACGACAAAGGTCTGGTGATCTTTTCACATTTATATGGTCAGAAAAGAGCTGAAAGTGGACCACCTTTTTAATTCCGTTTAACGAGTCAAAAAGGAAAAACTTGGCAATATTTTCATATTTTACGAGTTAGAAAAGAGCTTAAAGGTGACTCATCCTAGAGGAACGAGTGGTATAAAGAGTAGCAACTGGTTCCGGCAATGGTCGAACTGCTCAAAACATGTAATGGTCAAGAGACTGGCTAATAAAACCACTCATCACTGAAGTTCCTCAGGAAAGGAAAAACAACCAAGTGAACGCATATGATCGGCCAAAGAGATGGTGGGAATGGAATGAAACAACCAAGGCTCATCTAGCAGAATTTAGCAGATAAACGAAAATCACGAGATGTAGATCAGGTATGGGTTCATTTTTACACAAGCTTGAACCATGGAGAACTTTGCATGGATTCGGTTTCATGTTTACACAAGCTTGAAATGAAAAGCTATGCTTGTTATAAGTTTGCATGCCCCCAGCATAATGAGGCAAATCGAGGTACATGCCCCCCAAGCTTCATTACATTCAATGAGGTGGATGGAATGAAGGTTCACTTTCGAGATCTCAGAAAGACTCGACTTGGATTTTACGAGATCCTAAGAAAAGACTCGATTTGGAAAGGGAGTTGCTTCATTTTTTAATGAGGTTGACACAGTAAAAGAACTATCCTCATAACCCTATTTTATTTTTGAACAAGGTTGACACAAGATCAAGAACTTTCCTCAACACTCCTTATTTCATTTTTTAACGAGCTTGACACAAGGCAAGGAACTATGCTCCAGGATTCGTGTTTCATTTTTTAACGAGGTTGAGACAGGAACAAACTATCCTTGTCACTCTGTGGGCATATGAGAACATGGCTCCCAAGAGGTCTTTGAGGGATGGAAGAAACACACTCTGGGAGGAATACATGTCATGAGGCACTAATGACAGATCAGGTTCCAATGCCCCCAGTACATTATGTACGAGACCATCTGCATGATCATCAGCAGAGGCAAAGATGGAACGGGTAGCCACATAATTGACCTGTGGCAAAGAAGGTACTGCTTGCGAGCAAGAACCGATAGGGGACGACGGCTACACTGGAGTCACCGGGGGACTAAAGAATGATAATTGATATATGGTCACCATTCTTCCGTCGTATAGAAAAAAAGCCACATGGAAAAGTGAAGAGACAAGGGCCCCCATGGCATAAACATAGTCATGGCCAAGGAGAAGACTGAAATCTAAAGCACCTTGGACAACCAGTATGTCTATATAGATGGTTTTTCCTCACAAAGTAATAGGAAACTTTGGGAGGATCCCTAAAGGTTGACTGGTTCCTCCATCAAATGCCAACAGATTCTCGATTACTGGCACAAGCTGTGGGGAGACCAAATCTTGCCAAGTAGTGAAAAGCATAAGACTAACAAATGCACCCTCATCTAAGACAGTGCCAGGTACTGCCTTATCATAGGCATGTACTGTAGTCTGGAAAGGCACATAGGATGGAAGGTGGAATGCAGTCAAATGACTCCAGTCGAAGGAAACAAATGAACTAATTGGTGGGGGAATCGTATGATTTCCCCCCTGCTCTACAGGAACCGAAGAAGGACCCTCTTGACCAGCGAGGATAGGAGGGTCGTTTTCGAACTCAGGAGAATCTGACGAGACAAGAAGAACATGAGCATGATGCTATTCCGAAACAGAGTGATCAATAGGTGGTGAACCCAAGTTGACACTCTCTCCGACCAGTGGTTGGTCTGGAATAGGCTTAGCACAACCAGGTTCAGAAAGAGGAGGATGGACAAGAGAATAATCTAAGTCAATCTCTTGGTCAACAGGGAGAGGGTCTGAAGAGAGCCTCTGATAACCAACGGGAAGTTGGGGTGAATCGAATCTTTCCTTTCTCCTTACCATTGCCAGTTGATAGGGTAGGATCACCATGAGCTTCAGAGGATGATGAGGGATGAGCCGGATCGTGGGACCATACTTCTAAGATCCTAGGAATGCTAGGACAATCACGAAGAAGATGGTCACCCTTGCATAATTTACAAGGAAACTTAACCTTCCGCGGAGGAGCAGAAGGTGGTCCGACCTAAGATGTACTTGGAGCAGTAGCTGCACAGGTGGCCTCATTTTTATCATACTTCTTCTTCTTCTTCAACTTCTTCTTCTGCTTCATCTTCTTCTTCTTCTTCTTAGTCTCCTGGTTACTAGATGTGAAATTTTCACCAGGCAAAGGACAAGAGGAGGAGGAAGAAACAGGGGAAGAAGGCATAGGCTCAGCCTTGGAATCAACATGCCGTGGTTTAGACGAAGGAGACGGTGGAACAGGAGTCATGACGCTCGGGACCACCGAGGTTGAAAACAACCATACGTGCAAACTGATGGTTAACCTAGGAAAAGACAATGTTGCCATATCCAGAGCACCAACATTTCCAAATGAAGGAAACGAACCAGGATTTCCATCTGGGGGAAAACCTTGACTGGTTGACTCGGGGACTATCGCCATTGGGAACGAGCCTGAGAAAAACTCTTATTACAGCCAAGAACTAGAACTATTACTAGGAATATTTCGTGGGCAATAAAATTTATGACGCAGGAACAAAACTTGACCTTTCCATGTTTCAAGAGTCGAGAAAAGGACAAAAAGGTGACTTTATCTCTTTTGAGGTTTAATGAGCCTGAAAGGATAAGTGCTCAGATGGACCTTTTCTTTTAAGGAGTCCGAAAAGGAACGAAATTGACTACTCTAGAGAAACTAGGCAAAAGGTTAACCAAACAACCCGTAAAACTGCATATACACCTTGGCAGTCATATGAAAACCAAGGACTTTCCATATGGCAATCAATCTTCCCGAATGTTGTGTTCGGTGCGTTACAGTTTGCAAGGAAGCAGACACAGCTTCCTAAGGATATAGGATGATAACCTAGTGGGGTCTCCCAACATATACTCGATGGTACATGGGAGCACAATTCCGTACTAGACCGCTATTGAGTCACAGAAGGAGGAATCACCCACCCTTGAGTGAGAACAATAGTGACTAGGTTTAACGACACCGGAGCACATCTCTAGCCTAGACCTCTAAATAATGAGTGTTATGTTCCAATGCGTTGTTATATTTATTCAGTTTGTTTTAAGGTTGATCTTGAATTATGTTTCAGTTTTTAGGCCCTACCGTATGTATACAACAAAACCTAGGATGTAGCCAAAATGAATGAAATATCATTTTCTTTCAATGAACACCTACCTACGAGGGGGTAGAGAGATCATTCCCAAACCAAGAAAACCAAGCCGAACAAGTGCAATCAAACAATGCATACAGACATCAATTCCTACAGTGCATGGGTACTACTAATGAGAGATTTTATCATTCGCTTTTCAATATGCAACCTTGAAATGAAAATTCACTTTCACTTTCGCACGCTAAATGAATACAGTCTTTTGAATTTTGATGTTTTGAAACTCAAAGAAAGAAACAAGCAAGTGTGAAAGAACCGGTTGATCTAAACAATCATGATCTATGTTTGGTAGTGAAAAGAGATCGAATCAATACCAAAGACTGGTTCAATAACTATTACTAAAAATCAACCAGAAACAAAGAATGAGGAAGGCTCAATCAAACCAACAGGAGAGACGTAAACGAATCTTGAGCAAACCAGCAACCAAGACAATTGATTCAAGAAGCTTGAAATAATGAACTAGGTCACAGGGGAAAAAAATAAAAGATTCATTCAACCAAGCCAAAGAAAGAGTGCCTTGACCATAAACAGTGAAAAACAAATGACTGAGCAAGCAAAAACGGCAAGGGATCGAGAGGACTGGCAAACTCAGGAGGCAGAATTGAGAAAATCAATTCTACAGGTATCGTCACGAGTACAACACTAACAACTAGCGCTGATAAGTAGCTAGCTGTAGCAACAGGGCGCTGTCAGTGCAGAAGTACACGTCTTTCCCACGATGATCCAATTTCCAGGATCGTCGTGACTGTATGATGTTATTCAGCGACGCACAATATTTTACAAAAGAGTGATCATGATGTTAGCGTGATTGTTAGAATAAGTTCCGCGATGATGCAAAAAAGAATGGCAAACGAGCCAAAAACTCCCAAACCAAAACCAACCAATCTAACAGATAATAGAAGGACCTCCCAGATCAATCCAAGTGACCCAGAAGACTGCTAGTTAATCCCCAAAAGCAAAGAGAGGCCAAATCAAAATCGAAACAAGAGCAAAGAGAAGAACATAGGACAGACTCCCCAGCGGAGTTGCTAATTTGTGATGCAGGAAAGTGTTCCCTCTACGGACAGAGGCAACCCCTCTAGCCCTAGAGTGGGTCTAGTCACAAACAAGGACATATCAACAATAGCTTTCCTTAAACAGTCATAGTTGGAGGCCTACCTCAACTGGTGGTCGATGGAGTTCCGTTGCACTTCTCCAGCTTTCGCTTCCTTCTCCTCAACGAGTGATCAACCTGAAACAATGCAAAGGAAATAAAACAAAGCATGTAACCAGGAAACAACAACGATCTATTTACTCACAAAGTCAAGAAGTCATGAGCTATCAAGTAAATTACACACAAGACATAGGAAAACATCATTTATTGCATTAATAATGAAATAAGAGCAAGCTTACAACCAGAGTCTTGACATCGCAAGCCTTCTCAGAGGGATCCAGCCAGCATGTTCTTCAAGCATTCACTCTTTGAAGATGGATCTCCCAACATACAAAGTCTCTCTCTCACTCATAAGTTTCTACACAAAATCAAGGGCACTTCACAACCTTCCACAAGCTATCAACACTCTCACACTTGTTCACACTCACACCAGCTATCTATCAAACTCAAAAGCACTAACAACACTGCTCAATCCAAGAATCCACCAACTAGCAACTAGCTGATCATATCAAAAGTGAGTGTTTAAATAGAAGAAGGAGTCTCCATCAAAGGTGGAAGAGAGAGCTTATCCCCAAAGAAGGTAGCACAATTGACGGAACTGCCACACCAGGGAAGGAAGGGCGACACAAACTATGCCAACAACTAGGTCTGGAGTCATCTAGAAGGCTGACTATTGGAACAAATTCACCTAATCTGGATCATCACGAGTACATAACTAAGCTTTAGTGCTGACATCACTAGTGAGCAGTGTAGCCAGTCAGATCATCGCTAAAGATCACAAGTAACCTCGCGTTGTAGCATGAATTCAGACCATCACGGGAATCAAATGTACTTCGCGCTGGCAGTGCGGATGGACTGTTTATGAATGCCCTTCAACGCGTATATTAAGTCCATAGTCGCGATGAGGCAGATAACTTAGGAAAAGTGGGTCAATTGGCAGCACAAGAGAGTATTTGTTCAGTATGAGCATGTTTGACTTGGACACATGACACAATAGATGGACTGGGAGTGAAGGCAGTGACAAATTACTGTGTAATAGAAACCTTCAAGTTTTTAAATTCAAATAAAGAACTTAATTAACTTTGACTAGGTTGCTACCTTACCAGAGTTATTTCTACCCCATTATAAACCTTCATAATGAAGATTTTATTGTGGAATATATGGGGTTAAATAGTAAGGGGAAGCAATTATATCTCAGAAATAAGATTAGGGTGGAGAAACCCACGATTGTAATTTTGCAGGAAACTAAACTTATGGAGGATAAATTCCCTACAATTTTTGAAACATGTTGGAAAGGCTGTCAAATTATGTCCCTTGATGCATAGGGTAGTGCGGGAGGCTTCGAAATTTTGTGGAACCCTTTGGAGGTGGCTTTCTAATATCGGATGACTAGTCCAAGAATATTAATGGGAAGGTTTCACTATACAGGGACGAAAGAGCTTGTATTTTTAACTTCGGTGTATTGTCCTTCCATGATGGGGGACAAACTTCATTTTTTGAAGAAAAATATTGGCCACTAAGGAATTGATTAGATATTATTTATGGATTTTCGGTGAATATTTTAGTCTCATTATATCGCTGAAAGAAAAAAGAGGAATAAGTGCGTAGACTAGATCCAAAGTCGACTTCCTTTCACAGATACATAGAACAACTTCAGTTAGTTGATGTAACAACCCCCAATGTTCTACATACTTGGAACAACTAACGGGGTGGAAGACGTCATATAACAAATCAACTGGATCACTTTCTCCTTTCTAAAGAGGTTTTTCACAAAGGAATTTTTGTTGAAGTCACTATCTTGCCCTGCCTTGGGTTGAATCACTATCCGATTAGGCTAGAGATGGACTTGAAGGAAGCACCTTGAAATTGTCCCTTCATGTTTGAAAGTTTTTGGTTATGGGTGCCTGGTTTTGTTGATATTTTAAGCACATGGTGGTTGGAGATTAACATTCGAGGTAAGTCCAAATTCACACATTTCAACTAAAGCTTAAGGCTTTAAATAAACGATTAAAATTGTGGAATAAGTGGGACTTTGGTAACATCTTTGAAGATAAGGCTATATTAGAAGATTAGATGCGATGGATACAAATACACATGATATTGGAGGGAAGATTCCCTGAAATAATAGTGGAGGAAGGGTTGACTCTCCATAAGTTGTAACAACGATGAAAACAAGAATAAATCCTTTGGAAACAAAAATCTAGGGTACAATGGCTTAAGGAGAGAGAAAGGAATTCCAAATTTTCCACAATTCTATGTTGCAACGTCATCATAATAAAATGATCTTTTCTATTATTGGAGCTGATGGGGAGAGAAAAATACTTCATCCAGAAATTGAATATGAATTGGTAAGATATTATCAAGGTATTCTAATAGATAACTCTCTTATAAGACAATAAACAATTAATTTAGTCCTTAAACATATCCCTTGACTTATCAGTAGGGATCTGAATGTGGCCTTAATGAGACACATATGATTCCAGTAAGTGGAAATGGTGGTTATGAATATACCTAGGAATAAGTCACCAGGTCATTACGACTTTACCTCAAACTTTTTCAAGGTATTTTGAGGATTCATTGGTATGGAGATTCACGAATTGGTGGAAGAATCGAGATAGAATCAGTAAATATCTGCTACTTTCAATGCAATACTCTTTACCCTTATTTCCAAAGGAGGTCATTCAGAGGAACCTAGTGGCTTTCACCCTATTTCCTTTTGTAATGTAATCTATAAAAGTTTTTCCATGGTAATAGTGAATCATTTGAAGCCCCTACTTCCATGTTTAATATCGTCAAAACATATTGGTTTTGTGGAGGGATGCCAAATTATGGATGGAATAATCTCGGCACAAGAAATTATACTTTCCTTACAGGTTATGAAACATCCAAGTATGTTAATCAAACTGGATTTATTAAGTCCTATAATTAGATTATTTGGGACTATTTGTTACAGGTTTTAGAGGATTTTGGATTTTCTGGACAATGGATCTCTTGGGTAGCCTATCTAATCTCATCTATCATCTTATCTATACTGATTAATGGGTCACCTTCATCCACCTTTAACTCTTCAAGAAGTATGAGACAAGGTGATCCTCTCTCACTAGTTCTTTTCATTTTGGCTATGGAAGGGTTAGGGAGAATGTATAAGAAATCATGATCTTTGGGTCATATCTCTAGTATGTGTTTGTTTGGTGAAGATCTACCTATAATGCATCAACAATTCATTGATGACGTTGTTCTCTTTGGGTTGCCTACTTTCAAGGAAGTGAAAGGATTACAAAATATTTTACACACTTTTATGGAGGCTTATGGAACATTACTAAATAAGGATAAAACCAGTATCTTCTTTTTTATTTTCCACAAACCTATATAGGCATACTTTACTTGGATGTTGGGTTTTCAACGGGCTCAGTTTCCTTCCAAATATCTGGGAGTGCTTATGGTTTTATATTACAACAGGGTGTCAATTTGGGAAGATATTGTATAAAGGGTTCTAAACGAGGGTCAATAATTGGGAATTTTAGGCCCTTAACTTTGCTGGTCGACTTGTGATTACCAAATCAGTGTTACAGGCACTACCAAAATATTATATGGTGGTTATGCCCATTCCAAAAATAAATTTTCATCACCTTCGTTCTCTTTGGTGTGACTTCCTTTGGAGGGGATCAGTTAAAGAAAGAAAGTGGTCTCTTGTAGGGTGGGACAAATTGATTAGATCAAATCAATAGACGAAATGGATCTACATGATCCATAATTGATTAGTAAAGCTTATAGTATGAAACTATGGTGGCTTTGGGTTAAGGGAGGTCTTAAAATTTGGAAGCACATTTGGCTAACGAAATATCTACCTCTAGTAACATAGGAGGAGCGGATGTGTTTTGAGGGTCACATTCAAGGATCTAGTATTTGGAACTGGGTGCACAAACACAAAGAATTAGTTAGTAAGTATGTTTTTTGGGATGTAAAAGGAGAAAAGGTAGTTCCTTTTTGGGAGTATTCTTGGCAACCGTTTCCTCATTTGGTGGAGAAAGAGGGTTTTCAACCTATTAAAACCTTTTCTCAAGTTTTGGATGTTGATAAGGTGGCCGAATTTTGGAAACCAATGGAAGATAGCTAGTTATGGCGGCGATCGAAATATAAAAGTGGAATGCCTCCTACTGAAGCCACCTGTCCATCAGAGGAGTTTCAAAAAGCACTGGAATATAGGAAGATTAGGATTTCCTAGAAGAACGTTATTTCACATTGGGGTCAACAATCATCTAGTGTTTTTTATCTTAAAGAAGCTTACTCCTTACTTATCGGTTCTTTTTCCATGGAGAAAGTAGTTGTGTGGACCCAAATTTGGGATGGCTCCTGGTGGCCAAACTTTCAACATTTTTGTGGTTAATTTCTTAGGGGTTTCTTCTCACTTTTTGTAGAAAGGGATATGAGGTAACATATTTATGTCAACTTTTTTTTTAAAGAGGAATAGTTAGCAGAGCACATTTTTCTCTTGTGTCCTTCTGCAAGTGTTATTTGGGAACTTATTCCTCATATATATGGATTTAGTAGACCATTTTCAGGAGATTTGAAGACTATAGTGGACCAATGGTATTTTTGTAAATTCAAAAACCTTATTTTCAAGAGGTTAGCAGTTGGCGTTAGGTTTTGTAGGAATTTACAGCCTAAATTCTCTAGATAGAACAACAAAGGACACTACTCACAAACATATCATGTACCAATCGAGTGTTAAGCCACGTATTAAGTGTTGGTAATACCAATGAGAGAATTAATTGTCAGATCACTTCATGTCTAGAACATATTGTGATCGTTGGATTGTAAGTTACACAAAATACATACTAAAGAAACACACTTTACCTAACTGATTTGATAATCACCCAATGAGTGACCTCAGTTAAGAATTATTATTTGGAGGTATTACAAACTCATGTGCTGGTGTGTCTAAGTTATTTAAGCAATGGATCGATCATATTGCAAATACATAGACACTTAAAAAAAATGGAAAACAGTAGACAAATACAGTAAGCAAATACAAGATCACAAGAAATTAATAAGGAATTCACCCTATCCTCCAGGGCTACATCTCCGGTCCAGCTTCAGTGGTGGCCTTCTTTTTATTGTGTCTTGAAGCAGAGAATTACAATGGAGGAGCTCAATATGAGTCTCTTGAAACAAATTGCCTTGGCAGGGTGGTTCTTGGATTCCCCAAACCACTAGAGTACACAGACTCTTTTCATTGCCAGCTCTTTGACCTCTCTGGTCTAACAGATCCTCTCAGGGATGGCTTGAGTCTCTCAAGCTCTCTGGTGCTCGAAGCTGCCTTTGGTCAGCTCGGCCTTCTGTCCTCTTTCTACTTTTTGCCTTACTAGTTCTTCTCTTCTCTATCTTCTGTCTTCGGTGTTCCATCTTTCGGTTCCCGACTCATGCCCTCTATCTGGTCTATACATGGCTTTAAAGACATTTGAGCTCATGGTGGTTCGCTTCCTCTTCCGCCTCCGTCAGATCGCCTGCTTGCAGCTGCGCTTGGAGTTCCCTGTTTCGGCACCATCATCAGGCTCTCAAGGATGGCCACTTGTCCTCCTGCGAATTGCGCTAGCCTGCTTTGTCGGTTCCATTCTTTGGTTACGTCGTGGAATGAGTCTTCCGCCACCTTGGCTGTTAAAGTGGACCTCAAGTTCTTCTAAATCCCAGCTTAACCCTCCATTAATTTCGTCTTCTCCATCGGGCGTGATCTCAACCGTTAGATCTGGAGCCCCCATATCTGACGCCATTCGCTCGTCCCACACTATTGACTAGCTCGAATGTTAGCGCGCGCTGAGCAATGGTTCTCTCTCTCCTCCGCTTGCCACACATCGGGTGCTGAGTGGAATCGTTCCTTTTTCATCAAAACTGGTTACTGCCCATGGATGCCCCTAATCAATACTGTCGGTTTTGGAGCGGGTCCCTCCTTTAGCGCTTAGCCTTTCATCCCACGGTTTTCCCGACTCCCACGTGACCGAGTGCTCGGGGCTTCTCCATTTTGAGGGTTTTCGCCTAGCAAGCGCTAATCGTGCATCAAAAACTCCCTCTGTTTCCTGATCCGGACCTCCCAGGGGCTAATTTCGCCTCCCCCGCAGTCTCCATGGGCCTTGATCAACACGCTTTGTCCGAGGTCCTCGTCGTTCCATGCTGGCTGCCACTGTCACTAGTTTAGAGGTGTTTATGATAGTTGTTTTAAATTCTTTGAAGTTTGTCCTGACTTGGTATAGCCATGGCTCTGTTAATCATTCTTTACAGATCCAATTCAGATCATGGCCTTCCCACTGAAAAGCTTTTGGACCACCAAAAGTTGGTTTTCTTTCAAGCATCGACTAAGTGAGGGTACTTTTGTCTCACTTTCCCAATCTCAATCCACTTTGCACTGCTCGGCTTCGAACCTTTGAGTCCAATTCTAAGGTACTCATCATCTCCTCTGCACATCGTCCTCACCTTCCTGTCTAGCACCATGTCTTCCTGCAATTCATTAAGATATTCAGGTAGTTGGTCATCAATAGAAGGTAATTGACTCTGCTCTTCAGGATCCTCAATTAGAGAAGGTTGAAACAATCTCAAGTAATCTGCATTTACGACTGAGTAGATGTGCATGTAAGCTGGTAGATCAAGGCGAAAATAATTTTCACCAAACTTCTCAAGTATCCTAAAAGGTCCATACCTGATAGGCTTTAGCTTTTTACCTTCACCTTGCATCCTTTCCTTGTTGATATACAGCCAGACTGGTCTCCAACTTGAAAACTATGCTCCATCTGATGCTTGTCATGTCTAGCCTTGTATCTAGCTTGGCTCTTTTCCAGTTGTTCCTGTACTGCTTGGTGGTTCTCTTGGATTTGTTCAATGAACCTAGTTGTCTTGTCCACATCACTGTGTCCATCAACTGTGGTATCTCTACCAAAGACAAAATCCAAAGGAGACCTTGATATGAAACCAAAATAGGTCTCAAAAGGAGATCTCTGCGTAGAAGAGTGTTTTGCTCTGTTGTAAGCATGCTGCACATAACAAAAATGTTCATCCCAAAGCTTAGGATGTTTGCTGCAATATCCTCTGAGTAACTAGAACACTGTCATGTTAACTACTTTTGTCTAGCCATCGGTTTGTGGATGAAAAGCTATGCTTTTCTTCAGTTGGGTGTCCATTAGCTCCCACAAACTTGACCAAAACTTCCCCACAAATCGGGTGTCTTGATCAGATACAATAGAAGTGGGTAATCCAAAATGAACCCATACATGTTCAAAGAACAGTTTTGCAGTTTGTTCAGCTGTAATCTGTTTATTACAAGGTATCAAAATACACATTTTGCTAAACCTATCCACAATGACATACAGATAATCATGACCTTTCCTAGATTTAGGCAGTCCTCCAACAAAGTCCATGGAAACACTTTCCCAAGGGTGAGAAGGAACTGGTAATGGAGTGTGCAAGCCTAATTTTCTATTGCTGGGCTTGCTTTTAGCACACATAGTACACCCTCTTAAATATCTAGAAACTATCTCATTCATTTCAGCCAATAAAAAAATCTTTGTAGCTGTGCAACTGTTTTATTTACCCCAAAGTGACCTGATATTAGAGAAGTGTGTGCTTCTCTAGCTATCTTTACTCTCTCAGTTTGTGGAATGCAGAGTTTCCCATGGTGATATAAGAGTCGGTCCTTTACATGATAATCCAATTCTTCTACTCTTTTGCCTCGACTCAAAGTTGCATATACATCTTTAAAGTCTATATCTTGAGCATATTGTTCAATGTAGCTTTCATGTAGTAAAGAATTATGCTTAAGTATAGTAAATGCATTTATAATGGGTCTAGATAACATGTTTGCAACTTTGTTATGTATGCCCTTTTTATATCTGATGACCAAATGAAACTGTTGTAGAAAACCCATCCACCTGTAATG
>APFE030246628.1:197595-214621 GCA_000404065.3 Pinus taeda
CTTGAGTTTGCACTGTCTAGTCACTTGTAGTTGTGCTTTATCATTCAACCATCCTAATGGGTATGGTTTCCTGTGAGGTGTAGTTTCTAATCCAAATTTCTTTACAATTGCTTCAGAAATCAAATTTACTTGTGAGCGCCACTATCAAACAAAGTATCAATCTTTTGATGTTTGGAAATAACTTGAATATGGAAAAGCTCATGTCTTCTTCTCTCATGTTCTTCATCAATAATAGTTTGAGCAGAATTAATGGTAGATGCTTCAGAATTCTTACCTTTTATACCTGTGGTTGTAATGATTGTTTCATCTCCTGAGTCTGACTCCAAATCTTTCTGAATAGTTGCAGTAGTCTTCTTCTTCTTGCCCTCAGACTTCTTAGGTATTAGCTCTAGATGCAGAACCCAACAATGCTCATCTTCATGCCCATCCTTTTTACAATGAGTGCATGAATCTTTGCTTTTCTGTGCAGTGTTCACCTTCCTTTCTTTCCACTTCTGCTTTCTTTTCTCCTTGCTTTTGCTGGCAGTGGGTTGGGATGGTCCCCCAACTTATGGATTTCCATTCTTTCCTCTAGCTTCTAGATGAGTAGCTTGTATAGATACCTCATCTATATTATTGGGATTAAACATGAGGATGGTATGCCTCATGTAGCTGTGAAGACCACCAATATACTTCAATAGAGTCTCTGGTGAGTCTAATGAGATCCCTAGAATCAATGCTCTCATTCGAAATTCTTGAGTGTACCCTTGCACACTTTGCCCTTTCAATTTCCGAAGAGTTTTCCAACTCATCATGGCTTTTTGCATGTAGGCCAATGGATAGAACTGCTTCTTGATTGCAGAAACAAAGTCACTCCAGACAGAGATAGTCTTACCATGTCTTTTCATGTCAGCTTGGGTTATGCCTTCCCACCAAACCAAGGCAGTGCCTCCTAGGCATAGGCTTGCCAGTTGAATTTTTCTCTTGTCTGAGTCAATGTTCTACACTCTGCAATACACATCAATTTGTGTAATCCAATTGTCCAACGTTTCAGAATTTAGCTCTCCATCATATATAGGAAAATCGAATTTAACATCTAGCTTAATCAAATATGCTTTCTTATTATGCACAGGGCTATTAGGAGGTGTGAGAAAGTTTTCCTCTTTCCCTTTTCCTTTTGAGTGATCACGGTTATGAGATTCTTCTTCTTCTTTATCTTGTTTAGAACCTGATGAATCTTCATCCTTATGCTTTCTAAAGTCCCTATACATTTCTTTTACCATAGACTTTATAGCTAGGAAACTTTCTATGAAATGAGGGTCTGGCCCCACAGAACCTTCCTCTGACATTGTCTTCTAAGGATAGACTCTCCCAATTTCAAGATTAGTTTTGACCAACTCTCCTTCTCATAATTTGAGCTTTGATCTAGTGAGCATTCAACAGCTAAACCAACACAAGTTTGTCTAACCTTACAGCCTAAAGCTCTGATACCACTTGATCTGATAATCACCTAATGAGTGACCTCAGTTAAGAATTATAAATTGGAGGTATTACAGACTCATGTGCTGGTGTGTCTAAGTTATTTAAGCAACAGATCGATTAGATTGCAAATACATAGACACTTAGAAAAAATGGAAAATAACAGAGAAATACAGTAAGCAAATACAAGAACACAAGAAATTAAAAAGGAGTTCACCCTATCCTCTAGGGCTACATCTCTAGTCCAACTTCAATGGTGACCTTTTTTTATTGTTTCTTGAAGCAGAGAATTACAATGGAGGAGCTCAATATGAGTCTCCTGAAACAGATTGGCTTGGCAGGGTGGTTCTTGGATTCCCAAAACCACTAGAGTACACAAACCCTTTTCTTTGCCAGCTCTTTGAACTCTTTGGTCTGATAGATCCTCTCAGGGATGGCTTGAGCCTCTCAAGCTCTCTGGTGCTCGACGCTGCCTTTGGTCAGCTCAACCTTCTATCCTATTTCTACTTTTTTCCTTATTAGTTCTTCTCTTCTTTGTCTTCTGTCTTCGGTGTTCTGTCTTTCGGTTCCCGACTCATGCCCTCTATCTGGTCTGTACATGGCTTTAAAGCCATTCGAGCTCATGATGTTTCGCTTGCTCTTCCACCTCTGTCAGATCGCCTGCTTGCAGTTGCGCTTGGAATTCCCTGTTTCGGCGCCATCATCAGGCTCTCATGGATGGCCACTTGTCCTCTTGCGAACTGCGCCACCCTGCTTCGTCAGTTCCATTCTTTGGTTACATCGTGGAATGAGTCTTCCACCATCTTGGCAGTCAAAGCGGACCTCAAGTTCTTCTAAATCGCAGCTTAACCCTCCGGCAATTCCGTCTTCTCCATCGGGCGCGATCTCAGCCATTAGATCTGGAGCCCCTAGATCCGATGTCGTTCGCTCATCTCGCACGGTTGACTAGCTCGATTGTTAGTGCATGATGAGCGGCGGTTCTCTCTCTCCTCCACTTGCCACGTGTTGGGCACTGAGTGGAATCGCTCCTTTTTCATCAAAACTGTTGACCGCCCATGGATGCCCCTAATCAATACCGCTGGTTTTGGAGCGGGTCCCGCCTTTAGCGCTTAGCCTTTCATCCCACAGATTTCTCGGCTCCCACGCGACCGAGTGCTCGAGGCTTCTCCATTTTGAGGGTTTTCGCCCAACGATGTGCACTAATCGCGCATCAAAAACTCCCTCTGTTTCCTGATCAGGGCCTCCCAAGGGCTAATTGTGCCTCCCGCGTAGTCTCCATGGGCCTCGGTGAGCGCGCTTTGACCGAGGTCCTCGTCATTCCATGCCGGCTGCCACTGCCACTGGTTTAGAGGTGTTTTTTATCGCCATTTTAAATTCTTTGAAGTCTGTCCTGACCTGGTACAACCATGGCTCTGTTAATCATTATTTATGGATCTAATTCGGATCACTAACTATACACTAGACCAAGTTGTACTTAATTATTTCCTATGTGTTGGAATATCCTAACATCCCCCCTTAAGAAAAACTTGGGATAGGATTGAAGGATGTACAAATATGACACAATAGGAGAAGGAAGGAGGCATTAGAGCCTATCCCCCCTTAGTGACACCTTCCTAAACTCCAACCATAAATCGAAGTTTAGTAAACTTCGCCTCCATGAGATCCTTTATAAAGATGTCTGCAAGTTGATTATCGGTTGGACAATATTTCACTTCAAGAACATGGCCATGAATGAGCTTTATAATGAAGTGCATGTGCAGTTCAATGTGTTTGTTGCGCTGATGTTGGACTAGATCTTTGTATAGTTGAATGAAACTTCGATTATCAAACTAAAGTGTAGTCGAATGTTGCTGCTGAAAACCAAACTCTGATAAGATCCGATGAAGCCACAAGGCTTCCTTACTAGCTTCAATGGTGCCATGATACTCTGCTTCTACTGAAGAAAGAGAGATGACACTTTGTTTCTTGCAAGCCCATGTAATAGGTCCAAAACCAAGAGTGAAGACATAATCTGCAGTAGACTTCCGATCATTAGGGTCACCAACCTAATCAGAATCAGTGAAACCAACCAATAGAGGAGATGCTTCTACACTATAATGAATCCCAAACTGAACTGTACCTCAAACATAATGAAGTATTCTTTTAGCTGCTTTCCAATGAATTTCATGTGGTTTTTTCATAAACCGACTAACAAGGCCAACAACAAAGGAAAGGTTAGGACAAGTACGGGTCAGATACAAAAGTTTTCCAACAAGTTGATGGTATAAGGTTGCATCAACTTTAGGGGAAATATAAGTGATTGAAATTTTATCTCCAGACTAAAATGGAGAAGGGTTTGGCTTAGGGTATTCCATGTGAAAGTGGCGTAGAATATCACATGCATAATTGGATTGGGAAAGGGAAATACCTTATTTGTATTGCAAGACTTGAAGTCCAAGAAAACAATGCAAGTGTCCTAAGTCTGTCATTTCAAACTATTTTTTAAGGTTGAAATTCACATGGTTTATAAGGTTGGGATCACTACCAGTAAGGATAATATCATCAACATAAAGAATAAGAATAATAAGAGACTTACCCACTTTCTTGGTGTAGATAGTATTGTCAGAATGACACCTACAAAAGCTAGTATCTAAAAGAAATCTATCCATTTTGGCTACCAAGTTCGAGGGGCTTGCTTGAGACAATAAAGGGATTTATTAAACTAACATACAAGGTTGGAGTATGTTTGTATAAAGCCAGGAGGTTATTCCATATAGATTTCTTCGTGTAAGTCCCCATGCAAGAAGGCAGATAAAACATCCATATGATGGACTTCCCATTTGAAAGAGGCAAAAAGGGAACGAACAAGGTAGATAGAGTTCATTTTGGCAACATGGGAGAATGTTTCAGTATAGTCAGTGCCTTCAACTTGTGAAAAACCCTTAGCAACAAGACGAGCTTTATTTTTATCAAATTTTCTATTTGGTCCAAACTTGGTTCTGTAAACCCATTTGAATCTAACAAGTTTTCATCCCTTTGGAAGAGGAACAAGGTCCCATGTGTCATTTACAAATAATGAATGCTATTATTCATTCATAGTTGTGTCCCAATATGGATGGCCTAAAGCTTCTGTAAAGGTGTCAGGATCATAATTCGCTAAAGCTTGAGCTAGTAAAAAAGAGGCTCTATCGAACTGAAAACGTGTACGATACTAATCTGTAAGATCACCTAGAAGAGCACTTGTTGCATCCCGAGTAGCGTGAATCCATTTTGGAAGCTGAGGAGCTAAAGGAGGCTCTCAAGAAGGTGGGGGAGGATTTTCATCCTCGCTGTCATCATCTGAAGAAGGAATATTTTCAGAAGTAGAAGGGATAGAGAGAGGTGGCACATCCGCCAAACTAGGCTCGTAGGCCAACATATTTTCAGCAAACTTTACATCTCTTCTAATGAAAACATTTTTGGATTTAGGTTGAAGAAGTCCATATCCTTTGACATCTTCAGAATATCCAACAAAATTACATTTTTCACTCTTAGGTTCTAAGGCTTTATGTTTCTCGTTTGGAATATGGGTCCATGCTTCACTTCCAAAAACAAGAAAGTGACTTACATTTGGTTTAATTGAGCTCCATGCTTCTTCTGGAGTGACATTCTTTAAAGCCTTAGTAGGAGTATGATTTACTATGTAATTTTCACTGTTAATTGCTTCTGCCCAAAAATTAAGACTAAGTCCTTTAGATTTAAGCATACAATTAGCCATTTCCTTTAAGGTGTGATTCTTCCTTTCAGCTACACTATTTTTCTGTGGAGTATATGGAAAAATATGTTGAAATTGAATTCCATGCTCAGTGAAAAAGTTGATGAATTTGTTGACAACATATTCTCCACCATTATTAGATCTTGGCTTAAGAATTTTATGTCCATATTGTTTCTCAAAAAAAACCTTAAAGGATAAGAACATTTTAAAGACTTCACTATTGAGTTATACCTAAGTGCGCCTGGAGAAATCATCAATGAAAGTTAATAAATACTTGTAGCCAAAGAATGAAACAACTAGAAGTGGACCACATAAATCACTAGGCGCAAGCTATAAAGGGGCTGAGACATGCCAATAGGCACATTTTTCAAAACTATCCCGATGATGTTTTTCGAGTGCACATCCGAAACAAACACCATCTTTGCAAGATACCATAGGAAGCCCTGTCACCATATTTTCTTTACATAGATTTTGAAGGGAGCAATAGTTTAAGTGACCAAATCGCTCATGCCAAAGTTTGCTCACTTCATCATTATGAGCAACAAATACCGAAGGAAGAGTTGATGACACAATGTTGTTAAACTTATACAACCTTGTAGAATCATCAACAATGCTAGTAGCTAAAATATGTCTAAGATGTCTTAGGTTCTTAATTACAACATCATGAGGTGAAAATTCAACTGTTTTATCGTCACCTGAATGAGTTATCTGAAATACATATAGAAGGCTGTAGGATAAGGTAGGAAAACATAATACTTCATTAAATTGACCATTTTCTAGATAAATAGTTCCAGTCCCTAAAACATTAAGAGATATATCATAACCAACATATATATTTTTGGTGTTACAATCACTTAAAAAAAAAAACATGGCTTTGTTTTTGGCCATGTGATAAGAAGCTCCAAAATCAATGAGCCACTCATAAGAATAAGAAGAAGAAGATACATTTAGTGTATAACTAGACCGAGATGCTTGACAACCACATGTAGAAAGTGCTATTCCTAAAGATAAAGTTGAAGTTGAAGAGTGGTCCAAATGAATGTTATGCTTCTTTATTGTTGCTTCCAAGGCTTCCATCTTCTTAAAGCATTTGGATTCTAAGTGGCCATTACGATTACAAAAGTTGCAATGTATATTAGTCTTTGCCCCTTTGTTTTTAGTTTCCTTATCATTTTGTTGAGTTGATTTTTCATTTTGGGATTGAAATGGCTTAGGACCCTTGTTTGGTTTAAGACCATTCTTTTTATGATGCTGCTTCTTAGGATTCTTTGAACTTGGTTGTTGTTGGGTTGCTAAGACTTTCTTAGAAGAGTTTCTAGTATTAAGAAGACCAAGGTGTAAGAGTTTTTCTTGTTCTCTTATTAAAGAATCAAAAAAGGCATCAAAATAGGGGGACTTGTAGTTTTGTACTTGAGAAATAAAGGCTTCTTTAGTAGAATGGAAGGTGGAAACAAACACAGAGTAGACTGGTCCTAACTTAGTAAGAATGGAATAGATAAGGCTACCATCTTCTTTCTTAACCTTAACAATTTCTAAGAGAAGTCTAAGGGTCTTGAACTTGGACAAAAAATCTTCAATGGAAGAAAAAGTATTGGGGTCTAATGTAAGTAACTCATTTTTGAGTTGATGGGCTCTAATTTCATTTTTAATTCCAAAAACTTTATTGAGCTTTTTCATTGCTTCATCTAGAGTTTCAATTTTTGCGATATGGAATCTAAGGTCTGAAGAAATATACATCCCTATCAACCCATGTGCTTTATCTTTCTTATTTTCCCATTTGTCTTGCTTATCTTCATTTTGAAGTTTAGACTCTTGGCTTGAGACTATTCTATAAATACCTTTACTTCTAAGTAAATCCACCATGTAGGATAGCCATTGGAAGTAGTTGGTGTTGTCAAGAATAATTAGGCATGTACTTTCTATTTTAAAAGAAACTGAAGCTGTAGATACTGAAACTAAGTGTTCCAATGGAAAGATATCGAAAAATTAGTTTGATTTAAAAAATGGCTTTGAAAACGAATTATGGATGAAAAAGTTATGTCTTTTTGAAGAAAAGTTGTTGAAGATGCCGCCAAACCGTGTGAATGTTGGTAAGTGATTGATAATGTTATAATAAAAAAAGAATTCCCCCCCTTTTCAAAGTTAATCTAATTAGCTCAGTGTTAAAAAAAAAGGATTACTTTATGTGACCCACTTTTATAAATAAGTGAAAGTCACTTTTACAATGGTATTTTATGAATTATCCACTAAAATGTAACTTAAATAGTCACTTTTACAACTGTAATTTATGAACTATCCACTAAATTGTAACTTAAATAAAGATAAAGTGATTTTAGAATTATAAGTGATTCACTTTTTATAATGAGTAAGAACACTTTTACATAAAATAACTTTAAAACGTAAGTTACATATGTTTTTTTGAAAAAGTAACTCAAATAAAAAAAAAAAAACTTGAACCTAAGACCTTTATTCTCATAAAATAACTTTGGACCAAGTGAGTTAATTTAAAATTTAGAAATTTTTGGAAAAGAGGAAGTTTTATTTTATTCACTAGAGCTTTGGAGTGGAGTGGGTGGTTATTGAAAAACCCTTTTTACTTACAAAGTCCACTTCCCAATATGATATATATTTATATACATAATTAATTCAGGATTCGAAATCCACTGCCCAACATACATGCCAAGATTAATGCCGGAGCAACAGTCTGGACCTGCAATTCCTTTCCTCCTCCCCGGAAATTCACTGCAGCAATGCGGAAATTTATAATCATTTGTTATTTTGTAATATAAAAATAGTTAAACCTAAAGTTATGTTATTATTATTTTGTAGAATAATTTTTACCTTATAAACTTCACAAACCAATAAGCAATTTCAATTTTTGTTAGAAGCCTATTAACCTATTGTAAGTGGGTTGTAATTAAAAAATCTAGTAAAAGAGGGTGGTGAAAAGTTAAGACTCAAATCAATGGCCAATTTCAATTTTGTTTAGAAGTTTATTGGGACATTGTAAGTGTGTTATAAGTCAAAAGTTTAATAGAAAAGGGGTGGTGAGAAGTTAAGTGCTTTTTATGTGTGTTTTTTTAATAGTGTAGGTTTATTAATTTAATTATTGTTATGTGTTTTGGTTTGAATTTAAACTTCAATTTTGGTTGTGTGATTTATTAAAGTTTGAATCTAAGTTGTATTAATGATAAGGTTTTTGAATTATTTGTATATAAGTTTATATGTTTTAATAGGTTGTTGTGAATGTTATAGCACTAATCTCGTCAAGAAAGATGAGAAGCTAGACAATTAAGAACTAAAAAAATTATAGGTCCGATAGATTAATTTGGTCATAGTGGACATTAACCACCACCATCATCATCATCAATATGTTGAAAAATGCAATTAAAAGAAAATAATAAGCTTATTAAATTAGAATTAGTATAGATGTATTTTCACTCTGGAACTTGTAAGTGTCTAAAAGATTAATTTCTCAAATTTAAGTGCAAAATTTGAGAAAATTTCCGCACCTAAAAATATTTGATTCCTCTCCACTTAATAAATTTGGAATAGATTTATGTTATTAGGTAATATATTATTTATATTTATATAAGTTCATATTTTTATAAAAATCTTACATGTATTTTAATAACTTTTTCATATATTTTTTAATATATTCTATATTATAATATATATATATATTATAATATATATAAATATATAATTAATATATATTATTTAATAATTTGATTAATATATATATATGTTTTGAATATGGGTATGATATAATGAGTATTAAAATTATTTTGTGATATTAATATTATGATTTTTTATGAAATATTGTTACATAATTTATTAATAAAAAATTAAAATGATAAATAACAAAATGGAATTTGAATCCATTTACTATTTTATTAAATTATTATTATGCTTTATTATTATTGTTTTTTTTTTTTTTATTTAATGTTTATTTTATGGATACATAAACATTTCTCTCAATTGAGCCAACATTAAATGTTTAATATTTATTACAACATCTTCCCCATACTAAGTTGTATAGCACCTCTCAATGCAATTAAAATTAATTTACCAAAAAATAAAACAAAAATAGATACATGAAGATATACATTCAATGTATATAACTTTAATATAATAAGTTAGGTTATATCTAGAGAATAAAATTATCAAGATGAACTATATATCTTTAGTCTTAACACTAGGAAGTACAAGATATGATTTCGAATAAAAGATTGACATAATTGATGTAAACATAAAGATATCAATCACTCTACAATGTGAGTAAATATATATGCAATATTAATTACCAAGAGTTCATTTTCTAAGATGTTAAGATGAATTTATATGTAGTAAATTGAGAATTTTCATAAACCATTTTTACAAGATGAAATTTGGAGTTAATTTTTAAATCAATAAACCTTTTTATTATGAAAAAAATAAATAAATAGATGATGGTTTAAGAAATCAAAATCGTTCAATCTAAGTGTAAAAAATGATCTCTACAATTCATTCATCCTTAAAAATAAAACATGATGTTTGATGTCCATTAGTCATGCTTAAAGTAACAAATACTTGAGAAAACAAGTATTGCATATAAATTGAAACAACTAATCTTCATATTACTTATAATTATCACCTATTTTTTTTTTTACCACCTCTTGACTACTTTTCTTTGCCACTTGCACCTGACTACTTTTCTTTGCCACTTGCACCACATTTCTCTGATTTCCTTCTTAATTTTTAATAGTATCTAAAAAAGCTATAAATTTGTGGTAGTGGTTGGTTGTCTAGAAAATTTACAAATTTGTGGTAGTTGTTTCCACAACCATTGCAAGGGTTATGGAGGTTGTATTTTTAGTTTCAAACTTATATTGATTGAAATTTGTGGGTAGTTGTTTCCACAACCATTCCAAGGGTTATGGAGGTTGTATTTTTAGTTTCAAACTTATAGTGATGGGGATTTTTTTTCCAATCTTTGTATGTAGAAATAGTTCATTGAAATAGTTCATTTATTGGATTAAATAGTGTTTCATTTACCATTCTCCCGAGCTTTACTTTCAAATAATTTTTTTGCTTACATATTTTTCCAACCATTCTTCACAACTTTAATCTGGTATATTATGAACATTATTTTATAAAACTTGGTGATTTTAGCCAAGTTTCTATACATTTTATGCGATACTTCGTATAATCATTACCCTCGAAGAAAGTGGAAAAGTTCATCCTAGATTTGGTGTGAAATGCATATTTCTTGTATTTGTATAATTAGAGAACATTTTTGTTTAACAAATATATATATATTATATATATATATAGATATATATATATATTAAATGGGAATGTAATTATTTTTTTGTTGTGTTGTGATTTACTTATCGATAATAGTTTTAACATTACATTCACATATAACCAATATCACCCCAAACAATTTTTATATTGGGTGGTTTCCTATACATAAACAATAATATCATATCATATGAAATTTGGATTTTCTTTTATGTGCAAAATAAAAAATAAAATTTAAAATCATTCGCCAGATATCATTTGGTTAAAAAATTGTCTAATAAGCACATCCTTTTAAACTATTTTTTTAATAAATAATTTTAATAAAGCAAATTTGATATTATTAAAATACATTTGCATGAGATTTTTAATACATTTCGTTTAAAAGAATAACAAAATTATATTTTTTTAATATGCAATTTTTTTAATAGTGGAAAAATCTACCATAGTTTAGTTGTCAAATTAGCAGTGAGGACAATTATTATTGGCTGATGTCTGTGAATGCAAGTTGACTCATCATTGTTATTCATGAAAAACCACGCCACTTACTCACTTGTCACTATAAGAAGGTCAACTTTCACTCTTGTCGAATGCCTTTGGGTCTTGAATCATTTTTTTGTCTAAAACATATAAGCTCTTAGCTAAGAACTAATTTTAAGACATACTCTAAGTCCAATAATATTTAAATTTGTTATTGAAAAAAATTATATATTTAACTTTATTGAAAATTTGTAATAATTAGGACACTTGAATAATCATTGCAAGGAGGAAGGAGCGAAGTTAGGGTTAAGAACAGAGAGCAACAGGAGCGAGCTGGTAACAATGGAGGGGCAAGGAGGAGCCCTACAATAACGTAGTATCAGGCAGAAGCAAGGAGGCGAATTTGAATGGATTCATGAAACCTACAAAGGCAGAAAAAAAGAAGGCAAACACAAAAAAGCCGGAAAGCAGCAAATCCGATGAACAGGATGAGACTCACGGGGCAGTCAGAAGGGAGGAGAGACCAGGAGACAGTAGTCAGAGAAACGAGTACAAATCTGCAACGGGACCCTGTAAACCCATGTCAACCATTAAACCTCGGGTGGTCCTGAATGATCTTGCACTACAGGTGCACAGAGATCACATGGCGACTTATGCAGTTATATGTAAGTTTATGGGTATATGGCTGACATAGAAGAATCTGTACACATGGATAAGAAACAACTGGAAACCAAAGGGAGAAATAAATCTACATCTAGGGTCCAAGGGTTTCTTCACAGTGGTTTTCACTAACCCAAAGGTCAAAGACAGAGTGTTTGAAGGAGGACCCTACTTCTATGCTGTTGTAGGCCTAAACATGCAACCCTGGGTGATGAACTTTGTCCCGGAATGAGAAACGTTCACATCGGTCCTGGTATGGATAAGACTATACTCCTTACCTCTAGAATATTGGCTACCTGAATCCTTAAAAGCTATAGGCAATAAATTAGGCCATTTTCTAAAAATATCAGAGGTAACTCTGTGAGGTAAATATACCTCCTTTGCCCGCACATTTGTGGAAATGGATCTATTAGGAGCACTTTTGGATGAAGTTGTTCTAGAATTCTATGTTGAGGAATGGGCACAGGCGGTGGACTATGAACATGTCCCTTTCAGATGCCGTAAATGTCATGAACATGGGAACTTCTTTAGAGATTGCCCACAAAACAAAATGGAGAATAATCTGAGAACCAACAAAGGCAAAGATGTTGAAGGATTCACCAAGATGGGCGGCAGAGGGAAAGGAGGAGGGAAGAAAGTACCAAAAGAAACCTAGTGAGAACACGCTACCAAGTCGTAACAGTTTTGAGATTTTAGAAGAAGAAGGAGAGAACAATGGAAAGGACAATGCACTAGAGATCAATCCCATAGAGAAGGAAAAGGAGGACAGCAAGGAAATCATACATGAAAACAACGAACAAAAGGAGAATCTACCAAACAATATGGAACTTGGCAGGGACCATGAGATGGCCCCAAGTGAAGTTGGGATAGAGGACCATGAACTATAGGAGATTCTTGAGAGGGAGAATCTTGACCTAGAAAAGTTCCTCTACCAGGGAACCAACAAGGAGATTGACTCTCTACCACAAGAGGAGTTTGACAGAGTACAACAACTCTTCCTTTGGAGATCTCAAACAAAGGCTACTGGAGTCAAAAGGAGCCATGATAGCAAGGAGAACAAAGGGGTCAAATCAATGGAGGAAGCATCAGGACACTCTACCAAGAACCTAAGCAAGAAAAGAGGAAGGAAGAGACAGAATGAGCTGCTGACAGAGTGTTGGAAACTCATGATCAACTCAGGCAAGATGAAAGATCTCACCAGTTACTCATTTACAAACCCATCATCATGAAGCTCACAACTTGGAATATTAGGGGTCTAGGAAGTAAAAGAAAACAAAGAAATCTCAGCAATAGAATAAAAGAAGAAAACCCAAATATGGTGTTTATATAGGAAACAAAATGTTCAATAGAAAAAACCTGGGAGATACACAACAAATGGCTTATTAAATATGAGCACCTAGAATTCAAAGCTAATAATACAGCGGGTGGGATTCTCACTCTTTGGAATCCTCAGACATTTGAAATTTTGGATGCTGAAGCATCCAGGAACTACCTCTCAATGGTTATTCAACCTTTGGGTGATAAGGAGATCTATATTATCACAAATGTCTATGGTCCTCAAAAACCTGAAGACAAGCTCAGGCTTCTCACTTCACTAGAGGAATTGAGAGAGAGACACCTCGTAATGCCCTAGATTTTGGGAGGAGACTTCAACATGATCATATCTCTCACAGAAAAAAAGGAGGGACCAGAACACTAGGCAAAGACTCCATTGCATTCCAGAACTTCCTAATCAACATGAGGCTAGTGGACACGGAAATAGTAAATGGTACATTCACTTGGAACAATAAGAGGGGAGGAGCTTCCCAAGTTGCCTCGAAACTAGATAGACTCATCATCTCGGAATATTTTTAAAGCTAAAAGAGAAGTGGAACAAAAATTACAGAAAATTAACCAAATTCTCATCATGGAAGGCTTCACTGAGGATAGGAAAATGAAAGCTAACTCTCTCCAACAAGAATGGGACAATAGATGTCACCAGGAAGAGATTTTCTGGAGACAGAAATCAAGAGTGCAATGGATTAAAGAAGGAGAAAGAAATACAAGGTTTTTTCACAAATCTACCATGGAACATAGGGCTCATAATCGGATTACAAAAGTGATAGATCCTCAAGGGAAAGAGTTGAGCATGCACAAAGATATGGAATCCATTCTAGTACAACATTTTCAAAACATTGTAGAGGAGCCCATCTTAGACAGATCTCTATTTATTAAAAGCTTCACTCAGTGCATTCCAAAACTAGTGACTAGGGAAGATAATTATAATCTCAACAGGTTAGTGATGGAAGAGGAGGTCAATGAAGTAATCAAAGAGATGCACAATGGGAAAGCTCCAGGCCCGGATGGTTTCAATGTAGACTTCTTCAAGGCAGGCTGGAAAATAGTCAAACATGACATCCTTGAGGTGGTGGAGGATTCGAGAAATTTCAAAACAATTCTAAAAGCGCTAAATGCCTCCTTCATAGCCCTAATTCCTAAGTAGGAAAAATCTATGACACCAGATCAATTTAGGACCATAGCTTTATGCAATGTAGTTTACAAAATCATCTCTAAAGTAATTGCAAACAGACTCAAGCCCCTTCTTCCAACTTTCGTGTCTGAGGAGCAAACTGGATATGTGGAAGGAAGGAAAATTCTCAATAATATCATTCAAGCTCACAAAGTGGTGCACTCTCTCAAGAATAATAAGCAAGTAGGTATGATCATACAGCTTGACCTAGCGAAAGCTTATGATAAGCTAAGCTGGTCATACATCAGGGAAGTACTAAAAGTGTATGCCTTTGACCATAATTGGATAAGATGGGTTATGGCTTTGGTTACCTCGACTAGCTTTTCCATCCTTCTCAATGGCTCTCCATCCAGATCCTTTCAGCCTTTGAGAGGTCTCAGACAAGGAGATCCCCTCTCCCCCTTTCTTTTTATCCTTATGGTGGAGATGGCTAAAGGAAATGAGAAATCCATGGGCCAAACTTTGGAAATAGAAATATGCAAAGGAATGGCAGGAAAGGGACCATATTCGAATGACAAGACACATCAGGGGCTCCCATATTTGGAACAATGCTTGGGAGAACAGAGTCTTAGTTTAGAAACATAGTTTCTGGGAGATCAGAAATGGGAACTTAGCCTGGTTTTGGGAGGATAACTAGTAGTAGGAACCTAACCTATGCAGTGAAGGACTGGACATTCTCAAAGAAGATACTATTAACAAAGGGCTACAACAGGTCAATGACTATTGGGATCAGACAAGGAACAATGGAAAATGGAGAACATGGAAGGTACCAATTTACAGTGAAGAGACCCCTCTGAAGGCCCAGGCTGAAGCTCTTACAATGATCCTGGAAAGAGAAAATTTTTGATCTCAACTTCTACTAACCAACTAAGATGGGGAAGAAATAGTAAGGGCAAATTTAACCTCAAAGAAGCCAAAGGAATTGCCACTGGACATAAATTTCCAAACCCTGACAAAATATGGAAGGACCTATGGCAAAACCCTCATTGGATGAAAATCAAACTGTTTGTGTGGATTGTACAACACAAAAAGATTCTAACTTGGGAAAATCTTAGAAAGAAAGTTTTCGCTGGACCATCTAGATACCAGTTATGTGGTCTTCATGAAGAAACAATGGATCACCTTCTCAACCTCTGCACATTTACCTCAACTTTATGGAACTGGGTTGCCTCAATCTTCAGGAAATCTGACAGGGATGAAAACGAAATCTTTAAAACTTTAAAGAATTAGAGGAAAAACCTATCTAAAAATGAGACAATCAACATAGCCTAGAGTATGATTCAAGGATTTTTTATCTAGAATGTTTGGAAAGAACGCAAAAACAAAATTTTCAAAGATAAATCTGGCACAACCCAAAGCATCATAACTTAGCTCTTAAGACAGCTCAAAGAAACTGTAAACATCCTTTAGAAGCAACCTCCCGAGAATCCTCCTTCTCACCAGGAGGCCCACATTCTTTTTCTTTTTGGCCTCTAGGAGCTTATCCCCTAGGGCACAAACAGGATTGCAACACACTCTTTAGTGGGGAAGGCTTACTAGCAACACCCCCCTGGCTTTTTGAAATTCAATATAGATGGAGCCTCAAAAGGAAACCCGGAGGTTGCGGGTTATGGTGGAGTTATAAGAGATGACAAGGGAAATATAAAAGTCATCTTTCATTGTCATTTAGGGAATGCTACCAAAAATATGGCAGAGCTAATGGCCATAGAGCATTGCTTAGAGATACTGATGGATCTTAATATGCATAACACAATCATAGAGGCAGACTCTGAATTAACAATTAATTCCATTAAAAAAATAGTAAATAGCTCAGCACCAGAAAAAGTCTCAAACCACTGGAGACTTTTGCAGGTGTATCATCGTATTCAATCACATCTAAGAATCCTAAGAACCCGAAGTTTTTTTCATGTTCACAGAAATGCCAACAGATTAGCAGATCAGTTGGCGAATGAGGGGGTGCTCTGTAAAAAAGATAACAGTAAATGCAGGTGGGAGTTAGCAACCATAGGGAAACTGCGTGAGGACTGCCACATTCTGGCAAGTGCAGATAGGGAACATTATCATAGTATGAAGGAGAAGCAGCAATTTGGAAATTAAGTTGATGGAGGATAAAGGTTCAACAAGCAGCAGACCTTAGATTTGACGCGTTTAGGTCTTATAGATGGATGGAAGGAAGTAGAGAAAGAGTGGTAGGGTTTTTCGAGGAAAATAGAGTTTTAGAGGTTTAGTGGTTTTTGGGCGTCCCTGATCCCCTAAGCGGTATTTAAAGGTTGCCCCTGATGCCACTCTTCAATAAACATGTGGCGGTAGGAGGAGAGAGAAAACTGCCCACATCGGGCGGGTTTTCCTCGTGCTTCTTCTCCGCTTGATATTCTCCTCAACCGTTAGATCCTGCTTGTGAAGATCTATGGACACGGTTCATTGAGCTATTTGGCGGTGTTATCCTCCAAGCTCATCGCGATCTTGGTGGGCTCTCGCCCGCTTCTCAGGGGTTTCGGGCGGTAAAATTGCCCGGAAGTTATTTCCTTGGGCAGACTCGTTTGGACTTTTAAGATGGTTTTGGAACCTTTTTGAGTTCGTTGTGTTTGATAAAAGGTGTGCTAGTTGAGTCCCTGATTTTGCCCCTCAACCGTGTAATCTTTTGATTCAGATCCTATGGTCGTTGGGGGTTGCATAGTTTTGTGGGCCCTAGGCCTGGTTTTCAAAGCTTGAAGGGGCCTGGTTGATCCTGCAGGCCTCAGTGCCATGGTGTGTAACATATATTTGTAATTTTTGAATTAATGAATGAGAAAGAAACACTCTTGCTTTAACCAAAAAAATTGTAATAATTAAAATATTACATAATTAAAAATAATTATATATTTAGATTCTTATTATTAATTCATAATACATAATATTATTGT
>APFE030246628.1:215916-229457 GCA_000404065.3 Pinus taeda
TATATACCCATTATTTTATTATTAAAAGTAAGATTTTTTTTTTTTTGTAGGCAAAGGTGTTATTCTTGTTTTCCTATTATCCAGTCAAAAAATTACAGCAGTATTGGTGGAGCCATCTACCCGCCCACCAGGGGAAACCGAGTAGGGCATCCACCTAAAGTTTTTAACAACATAACCAAAAAAAGAAATACCACATTTTGTTTTTCCAAGCTATATAAACATCATAGTCATTCCATGTTCTGATTCTGCTGATATACACATGGTAGCTATCTATTACAAAACTATGAAACCTGTCTAATCTATCTATATGCCGTAGATTCATCAAAAAGAGAACATGAAAACTAAAGTTACTCAGCTGCATCTCCAAGAATCGGTGAGGCCTCTTTGCTGCTTCGCTGCTGACCGTCTTTAAGCATTTGCTGGATTTCATCTAACTTTTTCCCCTGCATTTCCATGGAAATTTGCAGGATGCGGAGCTCCCGTCTCAAATTGGGGACTCCCTGAGCCAACTCTGCCATTTCAGTAGCAGCCTGCTCCAAAGCCTTAGCAAGTAACCGTTTCATCACCCAGTAAATGTGTAAGGACTGCTTGAACAGAGACATTCTGCCTCTCGTATTGCCGGGGTCATGCACCAGAAATTCCCAATCCTCCATCTCCGAGTCGGATTGGGCTTGGATAGCTTCTTCTTCCATGTTTTGGATGATCCTCCTGATTCTGGGATTGGTATTCTGAGAGTAGGCTCTCTCGGCTTGCTGTATTTTATGTTCAAAAGTCTGTCTAGCCCTCCTGGCTGGTCTCCTACTCTGCTCCGACCTTTCTCCCCTGCATCCATGAGCTCTATTGGCCTCGCTATCTTGTCCACTGTTTGGTTCTGCCTCGCGGTCGCCTTGTCGATTCCTCCTCTGCCGCCCTCGGTGCGGTACCCTTCTGCCCCGCCGGCTCCGCTGGCTGACTCCCATAGCGTACTGCTCCCATTCCTATGCATTCATGCTTTTTTCTCGGCTTTCATCCTCATCTGAAATGTCGAGAATTTCATAAATTTCCTCCGGTTTCTCTTCTTTCATCACCCCTTTCCCCTTCCTGTCTTGCTCTCTGATTCGTTCCGCTTCCATCTCCTCTGCTAGCCTGGCTCTCTTTCTAGTTTCTATAATACTGCTCACAGATGACTGACTACGCTTAGCACGGGAGGCTCTCAAGGGTTCTGTGTTTCCTCTCGCGCTGCGAATGTTAACTAAATTCTCTTGATGCCGGGTGCTTTGCATGCAGGCTGTTATAAATTCCCAAATCCCGCTCCTCCTATCTGTCCCATTGTCCTTACCCTGCCATCTGTTACTCCGATCATCGCATTTCCTATCAACAATCTTATTAGATTTATTCCCATTTAAGGTCGCTGACATGTACTTGCCTTCTCTGCGCCAATTCAAATCTATGATTTTGTTTTTATGAGGTGGATTTTTCCTCTCTGATTTCGCACCTTCCCGATATGATCTCGCATGGTGCTCACCGATCTCCTCCCCAGGTCCTTTCTGACATTCCTTTACTGTCTGACCCAGATTCTGTCTGTCCCCAGTGTTTCGCACGAGTATTGTAATTCGCGGGGGAGTCCTATTCATGATGATCCTGAGTGGCCTGGTCATTCCACGTCCTCCTGTTGTTCCAGCTCATCATTCCTCGTATTTTTGCCTGTGGCTTGATCATGGTTTGCATTGATTATGGCTGCCAGGTTCGTCCACTCCCTATTCCCGCACACAGCTCTCCATTGAGCATCCACCGTGCTGCCGCGGCCTCTGCATCCCCAGTTTGCCAAGAAATCGGCCGCCTGGTTCCCTTTCCTTCTCACATGATTTATTATCTTATATTCGATTCTTTGCAGAAGGTCGGCGATTTCCTGAACAATTCCCGCTGTTCGCTAGCTGTTTGTGACCTTCTCCAAACTTCGTCCGTTGCTGAGCTTCTTCAGCATTTCCACCGCAATCTGGGAATCTCCCGTAATTTCTAAATTAGTATAACCATTTCTTACAGCGATCCGCAGACCTTGATGAAGAGCCCAGAACTCTGCTTCATTATTAGTCATTTCTCCTCCCCAATCTGCAAAGATCCACCTTACCTGATTGCTGCTGTCACGAAAGATGCCTCCAAAGACCGCTTCGCCTGGGTTCCCCTTCGAGGCCCCGTCGAAGTTCAATTTTATGAAATTATCTCTGGGATAGCTGAATTTATCAGGGCTTTGAATCCGCATCTCATGTCTGGAGTTTTGTTTGTGGTAGACCATCTCAAACTTTAAATTTAACTTGTTCAGGATTCCTTCCTCCACCTGGTTGGCCTTCCAATCCTCCCCCACCCATTTGTCAACCAGGATTGTTTCCCGCATTAATTTGACTGCTCTTCCCCAAATTGCTCCCGGTTCCTTTGCTGTGTTCTGAAATATCCTGCGATTCCTCTCCTTCCAGATCATCCAGAGTACAAACCCTGAGATGAGGTCCCATGCTCTTCTGACCACTTTGCATTGAAAAATTTCCTTATTCCATTGAAAAACCACTTCGTTGAACTCACTGGGGGCATTTTCAGGTTTGCCAAAGGTTTGTTTGGTGTTCATCCACAGAATCCTTGCAAAGGGACAATTTATCAATAGGTGATTTCTGGTTTCCCCGTCAGTGTTACAGAGACAACATCTCGATGGGCCATTAAAGCCTTTTTTTTGAATTCGATCCCAGGTTAGGATTTTATTCTTTGATGCCAGCCATATAAATATGGAGACTTTCGGCCACCAATTACTTTCCCATATAATTTTCCAGTCTGGATTCTCTTCATTTCCGGTTTGAGAAATGGTTAGGTAGTAAGCCTCCTTGGTGGTGAACGAGCCTTTCATCGAATTCCCCCACCTAAGGATGTCCCTTCCATTGCGAGCTTTAATCTTCCTGGATTCTACCTCCTTCCTGTAGGCTTCTTGTTGGTCTTGGCTGAGCTCTCTGTCCCACTCCGTCGGATCAATCCATATTCTCCAACTTTCTTCTAGGTTATTAGCTTTCCAATAGTCTCTGACATGAGTTCTATCTCCTCCTATTCTGTCTCGAATCTGATGAAGTCCTTGAATTCTGCTCAGTCTTTCCTTTTGATGCCATTTATCTTCATTATTAAAAGTAAGATTTAAATCTAGAACTTAATTAAAATTAATTATATTAATTATTTATTAATATTATTAATATATTATTTATAATATATACCATATTTCTATAACTAATTTTTTTTTAACTATCTTTAATTCTAATTATTAATAATATTAACATTTATCATTATATTAATACTAATTTATATTATTACTAATTATTATAGTATTATTTATTTAAGTTTATAATAAATATAAGGTAAATATTTATTATTACACCCATTATTTATTTTTAAAATAAGATTAATCTCGACTTAAAACTGGGAATTATTATTTTATTTTATTTATTATTTATTATTTATTAATATTAATTTATTAATATTAAGATTAATATTATATTATTAAATTAGGTTAATATTATGAAAGTAATAAAATTATACTACTTATATATATGATATAGTAGTTATTATATTATCATTAATATTACTTTGGCTAATATTACTGCTTATTAGTTGGTAATAATTTTATTTTTTTTAAAGGACTGATATTATTATTACTGGGGCTATTATTGTATTATTTATAATAGATTATGTTATAACTTTATCATAAGGTTAATTTCTTTTTTTCTAGGAAAAGGGTTCAAAAGATTCTATTATAATTAATTATATAATTCAAACCAGATTAAGGGAGGATAAAGGATAACACAGAACAAAAGAAAAGCAGGAGTGAGGAGGCTAGGAAGACAAGGTTGGGATCTAGCAACTATTAATCTTCCAGCCGTCATTTCTATTAAGATTTTTAGGCCTTTTTTCGATTTCAAGGGCCTCTCTAAACTTCCGATGGTGAAACTGCGCAACCTTTGCAATGACACGAGCCTCTTCAATACAGACATGATGTCTAGTCTTCTCGGCATGCTCTGCAAGGGCCGAGGACTTGGCCCTTCCATGCTTTAAAAAAACATTTTATGTTTGAATAAAATGAAACATGTAACTAATCACTATCGTCAATATTGTTAATCAATAAATTACAACAAATAAAATTAAAGTTAACATTATTTAATCAATAAATTACCATGAATAAAATTTATAATATATATATATATATATATTTACAGTAATATCAAAAAAATTCCAAAAACATCACCAACTAAAAAACATCTCTGTTGAAAAATGAAAACCTTCACCTTCACATGTAAATCCATTTAACATTGTTTTTGCCATTATATAACCACTTTTTTAGACCTTATTAATTAAGAGGAACAAAAAAAACCTTAATGAAGATCACACATGTTCCATCTCATTAAACATGACCTTAATATTAATTTTAATTTTTTGCTCTTTTTATTTTAAACTCTGTAACATTAAATGCTTCTACAATCAAAATGTTCCAGGGTTATAAGTGCTTAAAATTTTTTGACCATTCGCTCAATAAACATGTACAAGTTTATTTATATTTAATTCACAAACATGGCATAAAAAATCTTTAAAATATAAAATACACAATACTTCAAATTACTCTAAATTATTTAAATAGCGACATTAATTTTTTATTTAATAATATGATTACCAACCCTATCATCATCAAAACTTGTAAATATAAATCATAGTGGTGGTTTGCAAACCTCTTTCTAGTATATGTATTATTTTGTAGCATCCAGTACCATTAAAAGATTGAAACGATGCTCTTCTAAAGAATTTAAAAATATTTCAGAGTAGGTTTTGACATATGCCATTAATGAAGATATCAAAATATTTAAGAAGTAATATTTTTATAAATTATTTTTTTTGTTTTAATTAGTATTAATGAAAAATGAATATTGTTAAAATAAGAATTAATTTCTATAAGTTTTATAGTAAAATTGGTCATTGGTCAATTCTCAAAACATTATAAGATGAAAAAGTTTATCACCTATGTGATACTAAGAAGGTTGAAAATGAAAAATACTTTCTCTTAAGTTGTCCATCTTATACTTACATTCATCTAATTCTTAAAATATTTGTCACAATACCAACGTTAGTGATCTTTTAAGTCAATAAAATTATGGTGATTTGGGAATTCTTCTCTCAGTTCTTTTTTAGCTAAAAATAAAATGTTAAGGAACTTTGATTAACCTCTTACATTCTTAAAGTTTGGTAAACCACATAAATTTTAGTGTAACATTAATCATCATCATTATTATCATCAATATGTTAAAACCTTTATTATATATAAACTCTTTATATATCATATTTTTATTTTCATTATGATTATTTTTTTCCAAGGGAAAAGGTGTAATTTTATTGGTTAAAACAAAATTGCATGCTACATTTTACTAAGAACCAAGCATCATCGAGTCTACCATTGATGATAAGCAGAAATATGCAAAAAAAACAAAAACTAATATACAATAAGGAGATAAGCTAGGTTTTTCTGCCCTTCTTTTTTTCCACCTTGTGCCATTCCCTTTGGGATGGCGAGTTTGAGAAAAGTGCAATTTGAAAGCCAGGTTTTGCATTATCCTTGTCTGAGTCTGAGTTATTTGTTGAATGGGTACGTTTATACCCACTTGTTCCCATATCTTCTGGATTATTTGCTGTTTGTTCTTGGTTTTCCTGCATTTCATTGAGGTCCTGAGGGATTTCCCCTTGGTTTTCTGGGACCTGTGTTGTCTATGTGTTACTGGAGTTCCTCCTCTGCTTCATGTTCCTCCTCTGCCTGGTGGGGTGGAGGGAAGTTCGATCCTTTGGGCCACTTCCCATTCTTCTTCTTTCTGTCGGTGTCTTTCATATTTTGTAGATGACCTGTTTGTTTGCAGATTCTACATCTAAAAGTTGTGTTCTCATAGTCTAGTGTCTGAGTCCAATTCATAGGCTTATGGATCAGTTGAATGCAGTACGGTAATGCTTTGCTGAGATCTACTTCTACACATATCCGGGCATGTGTGTAGATCCTTTCTTCTAATCTTTGAGTATCAGTTTTGATATATTTCCCAATGATGTTCCCAATTCCTAAAAGTAATCGCTCCTCCCAGAAATGGAGGGGGAGGTTGTGTAGTTAGATCCACACCGACATTTTGGTGACCACCATGGTGTTTGCATCAAAAGCAAGGAACCATGGTGTGATGAATAGACCCATCGATCCCCAGAATCATGGATCCTCCTGTAAAATACTCTCCTTGGTCTCTTTTGTAGGGAATTTTACAGTGAAAAACCCCTTTGAACAGAGGTGTATTTCACATTCAAGAGACTAATTGGTCAAGATCCAACGAAATAACTCCACAAGTTTTGGTTAGAAACAATTAAAATGTCAAATAATTGCTTGAGATTCAAAAGAAGAACAATGCTCATTTGTTTCTAAATTATTAATGGTAAGTTCTGGGATTGAGTTCAGGAGCTCCACAATATATGTGCTAGGGGATGTGCCAACCTTTTTTTTTGGTTTTGTGGCTTTTCTTTTCTCTTGCATGATATTCTTGAATGAGGGTCCTCCATTCGTTTGCTTTAATGTGGCTTCTGTGTTTTTTGAAGAACTGCCCCCATAACCACTTCCAGCATTTGAAGTTTTATTGGTTGATCCCGCTCCGCCCCTTAATCTCAGATAGAGAGTTATGGAGGATGCAAGTTGGATGTGGTAATCCTTCAAACCCCTGTTATCCTGTAATGCTCTTCCTTCGAAGATCAGATTATGCTTTTGGATAGGGTATCCAGCCTGTTGTATGATACTGAGTTTCAATTGCTGCACATCATCTACTAAATTTACCCAAATTAAAAATGAACACCTTACAGGGGATTTTATAAAAAATTGAAATCACTAGGGCAAACCCAGGTTCCTGGAGCCATTCTCCCCCTGTATGCCTAGAACTTGCATATTGGAAGGGGGTATGTGAGCCATAGGGGGCCGGATGGTGCGGGCAGAAGCAATATCCTGTGCCAAGTCCGTTAGAGTGAAAATAATAAACGACACCTGGGCTGATAGAGCCAAAGGAGGGCTTGGAGAACAACATAGAATGAAGACCTCGTTTCCAAAGAAACCGAGAGACCATGGGTATAGAACTAGTTTTCGGCTCCCATTCCAGTGCCGCCAAACCAATAGAGAGGACCCCTAGCATCATTCAGGTTAGTCTTGATTGCTGTTGGAGTCGAGAACCGAGCAGAGGTCGTCGCCATGTTCAAATACTCAACAAAATAGGTGGCATGGAAATAATGAGAAACACGATGAGATGTTGACGCCCACCAAAAAGACGTTGACCACGACCGCAGTTCAGAGAACTAGTGAGCCCTCTGTGACCCTTCCAACAGTTGTAGACCCACCTCTCTGGCCTCTTGGATATTGAGCCTAAGAAGGTAGGGATTTTCTGATTCTTTACCAGTCAACCGGACCTATCTTTGACCTGTAGATCTAGGCTCATCCTGCAAGCCTACTTTCAGAAGGGATTTGGTGACCGCTCCCAAGAAATTTTTCTCACATTAATAAACCCTATCTCCGTTTTGCGCTATCTCTTCTCCATTTTCATTATGATTTTATACTCACACAACCACATTAATAAATGTGTTTGATAAGCACCGATAAGCCTATATCAAACACAAATATCAATTATCAATAATATTAAGAATTAATGTTATCAATGTTATTATCAATAATATTAATATAAAAATAACTAAAGATAATAAAACAATTATATTAATAATCATTTCATAAATAATAATGAAGTAATTATGAAATAAACCTTTAATAAAAAACAAACAACAATTTAAATGTGGTTGATAGGAAATTCAACTGTAAACACTCCATTATAACACAATTATTAAACACTAGCCTCTTCCAAAACACACCGAGACCAATCACAAAAGCTACACTAATTCAAATCAACAAGATAATGATCATGACCATTTATTCTTTCCAACCATTCCCTTCTCGCATTGTCTTGCATTTTTTGCGTAATGTTGAGAAGAAAAATATGGTGAAATGTGCAACCATCTATTGATTTTACTCTTGATATAGCTATAAATGTCAGAGGAATAATAATAAATCCAAGGGATAAATATTATAAACCCAAGGCATAAAAACCCTAAGATAAATATTATAAACCCTAAAATAAACATTCTTGACCATGATTTACCATTATTGATTTTCATACTGAGACGATGTTTGCCATAATGTGACGTTCCATGGTTGACCATGGTTGATTTTCATATTGAGACAATCTTTGGCACATTGTGATATTGGACCATCGTTGACCATGGATGACCATGATTTTAAACCCAAGTGATTTATATTAAACCCTAGGGTTAATATTATAAACCCTATGAATAATATTATACCATAGGAATATTAACCACATAAACTCAAGGGATTGATATAATAAAGAAAGGGAATAATAAACCCAAGGGATTAATTCTAAAACCCAAAGGTATTATAAACCCAAGGGAATAATATTATAATGCAAGGTATATAAACCCTAAAGGAATTGATATTATAAACCCAAGGGAATAATAAACCCAAGAGCTTAATACTAAAAACCCAAGGGATTAATACTAAAAACCCAATGGATTGATAATATAAAACCAAGGGATTATAAAACCAATGGAATAATATTAAACCCAAGGGATAAATATTATAAACTCAAGGAATATAAACCCTAAGATAAATATTTGTCACAATGCGACTTTGGAATATGGTTGACCGTGATTGATTTTCATATTAAGACAATGTTTGTTACAATGCGACATTGGACAATGGTTGACCATTGTTGACCATGGTTGATCTCCATATTGAGACAATCTTTGTCACAATGCAACATTGTACCATGGTTGAACATGGATGACCATTGTTGTGACAACGTGACGTTGGACCAAGAGACAGTCTTTGTCACAATGTGATCACAATTGAACCCAAAGGTATTATAAACCCAAGGGAATAATCTTAAACCGAGGGGATTAATATTAGAAATGTAAGGTATATAAACTCTAAGGTGATTTATATTATAAACCCAAGGGAATAATAAAACCAAGGGATTGATAATATAAGCACAATGGAATAATATTAAACCCAAGGGATTAATATTTTAAACACAAGGTATATAAATGCTAAGATAAATATTATAAACCCAAGGGAATAATAAACCCAAGGGATTATAAACCCAAGAGAATAATAAATGCAATGGATTATCAACCCAAGAGAATAATAAACCCAAGGGATTATAAACCCAAGAATAATATTAAACCGAAAGGATAAATATGTTAAACCGAAGGAATATAAACTCTAACATACATATAAGTCACAATGCGATGTTGGAATAAGGTTGACCATGATTGATTTTCATATTGAGACAAATAAACCATAAAATAAACATGGTTGACCATGCTTTACCATCATTAATTTTCATATTGAGATGATGTTGGTCACAATCTAACGTCGGACCATGGTTGACGATGGTTGATCATGGTTTATTTTCATATTGAGATAATCTTTGGCACATTGTGACATTGGACCATCGTTGACCATGGACAACCATGATTCTAAACCCAAGGGATTTATATTAAACCCTAGGATTAATATTGTAAACCCTATGAATAATATTATACCCTAGGAATATGAACCAAATAAACCCAATGGATTCATATTATAAATCGAAGGGAATAATAAACCTAAGGGATTAATCCTAAAACCCAAAGGTATTATAAACCCAAGGGAATAATAAACCCAAGTGATTAATACTAAAAACCTAAGGGATTAAAAACCCAACTTATTGATGATATAAACACAATGGAATAATATTAAACCCAAGGGATTAATATTATAAACCCAATGTATATAAACCCTATGATAAATATTATAAACCCAAGGTAATAATAAACCCAAGGGATAAAGATTATAAACCTAAGGAATATAAGCCCTAAGATAAATATTTGACACAATGCGACGTTGGACTATGGTTGACCATGATAAATTTTCATATTGAGAAAATGTTTGTCACAATGCGACATTGGACAATGGCTAACCGGTTGATCTCCATATTAAGACAATCATTGTCACAATGCGATGTTGGACCATGGTTGTGACAATGTGACGTTGAGCCAAAAGATAGTCTTTGTCACAATGTGACCATGGTTGAACGTGATTGAACCCAAAGGTATTATAAACCCAAGGGAATAACATTAAACACAAGGGATTAATATTATAAATTCAAGGTATATAAACCTTGAAGGGATTGATATTATAAACCCAAGGGATTAATACTAAAACCCGGGAGATTAAAAACCCATTTGATTGATAATATAAACCCAATGGAATAATATTAAACCCAATAGATTAATATTATAAACCCAAGGTATATAAACACTAAGATAAATATTATAAACCCAAGGAATATAAACCCTAAGATAAATATTTGTCACAATGCAACATTGGAATACGGTTGACCATGATTGATTTTCATATTGAGACGACGCTTGTTGCAATGCAACGTTGGACAATAGATGACCATCGTTGACCATGGTTGATCTCCATATTGAGACAATTTGCGTCACAATGCGATGTTGTACCATGGTTGACTATGGGTGACCATGGTTGTGACAATGTGAATTGGACCAAGAGACGGTCTTTGTCACAATGTGGCGTTGGAACATGGTTGATTTTCATATTGAGATAATGCTTTTCATAATGCGACATTGGTTGATTTTCATGTTGAGAAAATCTTTATCGCAATGTGACGTTGGACCATGATTATAAACCCAATGGATTTATATTAAACCTAAAGATTAATATTATAAACCTTATGAATAATATTATACCCTAGGAATATGAAGCCTTAGATTAATAAACCCTACACATTATTATTTTATAGACTTTTTTAATGAAAAATTCAAAATATAGTGCAAAATCTTAAAAACAAATGAATAATAGATAATGATTTTTTCAAAAAACAATTCATACAAAATAAAATGAAACAAAATAATCATTTTGTAAATTCATAAATTCATTTACTATAATCTCATTTGAATATATTAAATTTTTAAAAAATATATCATGTGAAACATTATTGATGAAATTTTAAATCTATAAATATACAGTTTTTTAATGTATGATATATTTAAAAAAATTGATAATTAAATTAAAAAAATCTCAATTTTATATGTTTACTTCATCTATTTTACTTATGATCAATTTACAATACAATGCATTTCAAATTTTAAAAATAAAAATACATTTCAAAACATCAACCATAATTTCTAAATCATAATTTATTAATCACGAAGGAATTTATCATGGAACTTATTAATATAAACAATGTATTTCATAAGTAAAATATTTCAATCCCATATTAAGTAAAATATTTCAATGTCAACTGATATGTACAATGAAAAGAATTAAATTTTCATGGTTAAAACATTTTTAAGTATTTCAAGTAATGTTATTATTTTATATTTGGCTATATTTTTTTGTCAATTTTATCTTTGAGATGCAAACATTTTTTTCTTCAATTTTCACATTTAAAAAAATTACACAAGAAGAAATTATATCGCTCTAAATACTTCTTAGATTTGTGATTAAAATAGATCAATACTGGTCTTTAAAGGAAAACTAACAAGATGAACTTGCAATTTGAAAAAATGTTATTGAATTATTGCTAATTAATTTTAGAGCATAAATTCATTCATGCTACTTTACCTAATTCTACACTAATCCTAGACTGAAAACCTAGGATAGACCAAAGTCATAGTTGAGCTACTTTTATACATTTGTATTTGAAAAGTAAAGAAATCTTACGTAGAACACTCCTTCAAATCATTAGCATCTAAACCACACTCAGTTACTAAATTTATAGTGGATACATAATTGATTTCATGGAGTTTCGTGGCATAAGCTGGTCAAACCTTGTAGTCCTCATTTGTGCGGCAACGCATATTCCTATTGAGAGTCAAAGTCTCGTAAGTCATCCTTGTGATCCAATATCAAATGTCCAAACTTTTCATAGAGTTTTTCCACATTAAATTTGCCACTATCAGACACTTGCAACATCGTACAAATACATGTATGTTTAGATACTGGCAAATTGGATAAGGAAGTAAGTTGTTGCCATGATTATAGGAAAATACCTTGTTATATATGGTATGGAAAAATTTGTTATTAATCGAAGAATTCGTAGCATTCACAACTTATAGCCCACATTCTTCTAGTGTGAGCAGAAGATTGGAGTAGACAATACGATCTTCGAACACGTTGAGGGACATCATAATGTCATAATAGATGGAATTTATTTGCACCATAGTGAACACATAGGAAAATACCTTGTTATATATTTTCTTATATATAAATTAATGTTATAAATAATAATGAGGAACTTATCATGGAAGAACTTATTAGAATTGAAATATCTCAAATCCCTAGGAAATTGGGTGGGTGGGGAGTCAAGCGACACAATTTTTTTTTTTTTTAATTTATTAAAAGTAATGGACCATTTTCCTAAATAAAATTTTCTTATATATAAATGAATGTTATAAATAATAATGAGAAACTTATTAGAATTGGAATAATCTCAACATGGAGGAATTTATTAGAATTGGAACAATATCAAATCCTTAGGAAATTGGTGGGTGGGGAGCCACTTGGCACGATCTATATTTTTTTAATTTATTTAAAGTAATGGACCATTTTGCAAAATAAAATTTTCTTATATATAAATGAATGTTATAAATAATAATGAGCAACTTATTAGAATTGGAATAATATCAACATGGAGGAACTTATTAGAATTTGAATAATCTCAAATCCCTAGGAAATTGGTGAGTGGAGCCATGTTGCATGAATATACTTTTTCAAATTTATTAAAAGTAATGACCCATTTTGCTGAATAAATTTTTCTTATATATAAATAAATGTTATAAATAGTAATGAGGAACTTATTAGAATTGGAATAATCTCAAATCCCTAGGAAATTGGTGGGTGGGGAGCCACGTGGCACAAATCTAATTTTTTAAATTTATTAAAAATAATGGACCATTTTGCTAAATAAAATTTGCTTATATGTAAATGAATGTTATAAATAATAGTGAGGAACTTATTAGAATTGGAATAATCTCAACATGGAGGAACTTATTAGAATTGGAATAATCTCAAATCCCTAGGAAATTGGTGGGCGAGGAGCCACATGTCACGAATTTAAATTTTTAAATTTATTAAAAGTGATGGACCATTTTTCTAAATAAAATTTGCTTATGTATAAATGGATATTATAAATAATAATGAAGAACTTATTAGAATTGGAATAATATCAACATGGAGGAACTTATTAGAATTGGAATAATCTCAAATCCTTAGAAAATTGGTGGGTGGGGAGCCACGTGGCACGAATATAATTTTATAAATTTGTTAAAAGTAAATGGAACCTAACAAACTCTGTAATACACTATAGTCGTTGATAAACATTAAAGAGAAGCATATGATGAGAATATTC
>APFE030246628.1:241335-253913 GCA_000404065.3 Pinus taeda
TCATAACCAAGTTCTATGATAAATCATTTTAGAAAGTGACTCAATAATAATAAAACAAGAGTGACGTGGTGACAAGTCACTGCATTTTTACACAGATGATTTTTTTGGGTATAGTTTTGTGCATAAAACAATCATAAAATGCTCATTATCGAATGTTAAGAATGTAGAATTTATTATAATACAAGTATTTAACATAATGTTTCTTTCATGGTATCATGCCTTAGGATAATATGATTTGTTAGTATCACAATGGTTTGTGGGAAGGTTTTGAGTTGAAAAATTTATCTATTCAAAACAATTCAACTATCACATAGGCTTGTTAAAGAGCTTTCAATGAAATTTGAGTAGTTGTCAATAATTCTCTCGAAACTTCTGCATATACCTCGAGAAATAAAACTATTATGAAAGGCAAACATAGAATATTAAATACAAAAAAATAAGATTATTGTAATACTATTATGGACTACTAAGAATATATTTCTTTACAAATGCCTATATTGCAATGCCTCTAAAGCTAAACTATAAATATAGTCAAGAAGCATGATTGAAACAGAGTGACATAATTCAAAAGTAGGGAATATGATTACCATACATGTCGAATTGTTAAGAATAAGTGCAAACTTGCCACATAAATAGGTATGATATGATGTGTACTTTCAACAAAAAAGAAACAAATAAACATTGGAACTTTTTAATAATAACGATTTAGATCTTGATAGTATCAATTTAGATAAAATTGTCAACTTCACAAATCATCATCCTTTCAGGAAGGATCCAAAAGTTCAAATTTGTAAGATAATTCTAATAAAATGTTTGTTGTTCAACAACAAGTTGATGTAAAGCTAAGTAGATTCCTCAAACTTTTTTTTGTATGGCAATGGGGATCAAGATAGTGTACATGAGAGCCTCTTGGTGCCATTGGAGTTCCTTTACTACCAATCATGTCTCAAAAAGCTTCAAGAGCTATGGACATAGCTTTTGCTAAGGAGATTCATAACTTCATAGTAATATACCTAGATGACATCACTATATTCTCAAAATCTGATAATCAACACCTAGATCATCTAAGGCAGGTTTTCATTAAATGCAGGAAGTATGGAATTTCTCTGAACCCTAAGAAATCCTTATTTGGGTTAGAAGAGGGAAAGTTATTAGGTCATATGATTTCAAAGGATGGTATCCAAATAGATCCTTCAAAAATTGAAGCCATTTTACAGATACAACAAACTAGGAACATTAGAGAGTTACAAGCATTTTTATGAAAGATTAACTTTCTTAGGAGATTTATTTCTAATCTAGCAGAGTTAATAGATCATTGAATAACATGTTGAAAAAAGATTCGACCATAAAATGGACCGTTGAAGCTAAGAAATCATTTGAAGATATTAAGCTAGCTTTAACTAAAACACCAATTCTAGTTAGTCCAAAATTTGATAGAGATTTCATTCTATTTTCCTTTGCTTCGGAACATACAATTGCTGTAGTTTTACTACAGAAGAATGATCAGGGTTATGAACAACCAATTGCCTTTTTTAGCAAAGCCCTGAGGGATGCCCCTTTAAAATACAACATATTGGAAAAGCAAGCTTTTTCCCTAGTCAAAGCTATTAAAGATTTCAGGGTTTACATTTTATATTCAAATATAGTAGCCTATGTCCCTAACTCAGTAGTCAAGGACATCCTGACTCAGGAAGGTCCAGATGGAAAAAGAGGGAAATGGATAGCTACCATTTTGGAATATGACTTCGAAATAAAACCAACAAAGTTTATCAAAGGCCAAGGTTTAGCCAAGCTCATGGCTGAATCGAACTGTCAGGCCCTAAACATAAATTTCATGGCAGAAATGGATAATGAAGAGGAGATGGCGACTCCACCAATCAGCCAGGCCTTTATTGAATCACCATGGTATGCTGATATCATATATGTTTTATTAAATTTACAAGCTCCTCCAGAATTATCCAGAACCAAAAGAAGGTTTTTAAAGAGGAAATCATTAAAGTTTTGTATCATAGATAATGCTTTGTTTTGGAGGAATCATGAAGGTATCCTTCTTAACTGTTTATTGAAAGAAGAAGCTGACAAAGTGTTACAAGAGTTTCATGTAGGTGAGTGTGGAGGACCTCTTTACTGGAAAACCACTGCTGACAAAATTCTTAGAGTCGTTTTTATTGGCCTAATTTGTTTTCTGATGTAAAGAAACATGTCACTTCATGTCATAAATGTCAAATCTTTGAGGTAAAAGGAAAGCTTCTACCTTTACCCCTAAAACCAATCTTTGTTGAAGCACCTTTTCAAAAATGGAGTTTATACTTCATTGGTGAAATCCACCCCCCTTCCTCTGCCCAACACAAATGGATCCTCATTGCTACATATTATTTTATTAAATGGATAGAAGCCATTCCTTCAAGGCAAGCCACTGACTCTGTAATCATAAACTTCCTTGAAGCCAAAATTCTGTCCAGATTTGGGTGTCCTACCAAGATCATCACTGATAATGCAACAACATTCAAGTCCAGAAAAGTGGTAGATTTCTGCAACAAGTATCACATCACCCTAGGTCATTCTACAACCTACTACCCTCAAGGAAATGGATTGGCAGAATCCTCCAATAAAAGCTTGGTTAACATTATTAAAAAGTTATTGGAAAATAATAAGAAAACATGGAACAAGAAGTTAGTCAATGCCTTATGGGTTGATAGATTAACGACAAAGAATTCAATTGGAACATCTCCCTATCAATTAGTTTATGGAATGGAAGTTGTTTTTCCATCCTCCTTGGGAGTACCAGTTATGAAAATGCTCCAAGAACTACAATCTAAACCAAATGATATCCAGAGAAGGATTAACCATACTATTTATCCCCAACAAAACAGGGAAGAAGTATACACTAGATCTCAAGTTGTGCAGGATAGGATCAAGAAATTTTTTGATAAAAGGACTAAGGCAGATGATTTCTATTTGGGTGACAAGGTACTAAATGGGATTCAAGAAGAGAGGATAAGGGTAAATATGGGAAGTTTGACTTCTTATGGAAAGGACCATATATTATTTATGCTTTCAGGGGCAACAATGCTTTCTTCCTAAGGGAAATGGATGGCACAGAAGCAGAAGGTGGACCAGTAAATGGTCGAATGCTTAAGCACTATATTGAACCTAGTTACTAATTCCACTTAGCACTTGTACATATTTTACTTTTCAAATGTCTAGAGTTGATTGGATGGTGAATTTTTGAAGTTGAAGCCCAGAGAGAAGGCCCTAAGCTTTAAAGATTTTAATATCATAAATAGTAATAATGCAAAAGCATAAAGGAAAATGTTGCAGGGAAAGATTACATCAATTCAGAAGGCCATTGATCTAAAAATTTCTTGATATTTCACTAGGAAATGCCATCCCAAGTGGAGCCACTGTTAGGTTCCTATACCAATAGGAGTCATAGTTTTGAATGACTGGGACTGTAACTTGTAATATTGTACATACCTTTTCTTGTGCAAAAGTTTTCCATATTCAAAAAATTTTAAAAATGTAAAGAGGGTATGTACTAAAAGAATAATAAAAGGACAAAAACAACAAAAAAGGTCAAAAATGATAAAAAAAAAATATGAACCCCAAGAAAACGAAAAAGACCATGCAAGTCAAAATGCCACTCCTAGTTTACTTTTATGCAGAATAAATGATTGTGTGAAGCTTGTAATCTTTGCCACAATCCATGATAGTCAAAATGTTTAAACCTGGCTATGCCATGTTTTCAATTTCATGTTTATAGATAGAGAATAAAAATCTGACCAAACAGTGTAAACTTGGCAGATAATTAGATTAGGTAGGTTGAATAAAAGGAGCTCAATTGTTTAATCTGAGCCCTTGGCTGTAATAAGGTTAGAATTAGTTAGATCTCCATTGTAAAGGAAAAGAAAAATGTTTATAAGGGTTTGCTAGCATAAATGCACCCTAATAAAGAGAAGTAAAAATGGTAGGATGAGTAGATGGGTAAGTAGAAGAAAGGTTGCAGAATTATGATGATTGTTAGACAAAGAGCACATTTATCATCCTCATCATGAAAGTTCCAAATATGAGTGAGTAATTGAACATGCATAAATTTTACAAAGTCAATTAATTAATTCCCCCCACTCATTTCACCTTTTACTTAACTAATTTCCCACAATAAGCTTTAAGTACCCAAAATCTTAAGTCAAAGGGGCTTAGAGCATTTCTTTGACTTCTGGAGGCACTGGACCCTCAGCCCAATGACTTATAGATCTTAAGTACTAAAATCCCCTCATAAACATTTGCCCCCCTTCACTTCCCCTCATTTTCCCTAATAAACCCCTCTTCCTAAGGTTAAAACACTATTTTCCTAAGGAAAGCAATTACCCCCATGTAAACCCCTTTTCACAAAAAACCCACAAAAACACTTTTAGCCTAAATTATAATATATGTATGTGAAAAGAAAATAAATTACAAAAATACATTATACTTAGCGCAAATTCATTCTGACCATTTCCATTTCCATATTAACATCTAATTTTTATATATATTAATTCCCGACAAATTAGCCTTTCCCGTATGTTATATATTAAACCCCTTTAATTTAATAACCCTACCCTGAGTTTGAAATATAAACTGTACTATACCCAAACCCCGACAAACTCTATGTAATTAATCGATCTGCGATTAATTAAATAAATTCGTCCACTAATGATCCTGACACCCTAAACTCACCTTAATCCATCATTTAATCTAAAACCGCCACGCTTAATCACTAGCCGGGCCCCTCCATTAGTCTCTATGCAAATCCCATGCCCGATCACTCTGTGATCGCCCTCCATCACATCTGACGGTTAATACCCATATCAGGCGGGCCCGATGTTTGAACATTACTCGTCCGATAGAGTTGTTTTTCACCGAGCCCCTAATGCTACATGTCACTCAGTGTATGGAATTGGGCAGCCTCCCCCCAATACCACCCAGTGCCCAAAAGCGGTGCGATGGAAACCACTTACCGCCCGCCCTCTACGCAACAAACTGTCACTATTCACCCCACTAAACGCCAAAAAAACCACTTTTCACATCACCCACCAAAAAGTTGACTTTGCACATAAAGCCAAAACCTTCAAAATCATTTGTTTTATCGTGAATTCAACTGCAGACCTCCATGCACGCAATAGCAAACAACAAACCTGTCAACCTATGTCCACTCGACACCCTAAGGATGCCATAGAACATTCCGTTTGCCTTACAGCTAGCACTGAACTTCTTCGACTGTTTGCAGTTGTCATTCGACCTGTTTAGAGCCCATTTTCCCCAAAATTCCAAGTATTTAGGCCAAAATTCACTGAAAAACCTTGTCTAGTTCTGAACCAATTACTCAATTTCTTAAAATTAAAAGGAAAAATTAATTGAAAGGAACTTGAAGCAACCCCAGCCTACTATGCACTAAAACCCCATTTCCCTAAAAAATTGAAAATCCCTTCCTTCCATTCTCAAAACCACAAGAACTAAGAATGGCCACTCCAATTTCCATGGATGTTCGACCAATTTCATCTCCTCATCTGGACTTAGACCATCTCCCTCTGGCTGATATATATTTTTAAATTAAGGACATTGTTGTCCTAGAATCCCCACTGAAACTATATTGCAGATACAGAGACCTATTCCTTAATCATGCTGACAAAATTAGGCTTTGGGAATCCAATTTGCCCAAGTTCCAATTCCCAAAAGTGCATATTTTCCCTGAAATTGTCCATTATTGGCTTGCAAAATATATTCCTAGTCAAAGAGCAGTGATGTCTCCAAACCAAACTGTACTCTTTACCATCACTGCTGAATCCATCAATGAAATGCTCCAATTTTAGCCAGGACAAAACCTAACCCCTCTGTTAAGTGGTGATCTACTGGACCAATTCCCCAAACTTACCACTGGTGAACATGCTGAAATGTTTCAAACCTTCATCAGGGAGGAGAAGCATATCCTAAGAGATCCCCCTCCCTATGTGGCTACCATATTCTCCCCTTTTGGTCAAGACATTGTAGCAATGATATCCAGAGTTCTAGGCTACACCACTAGTCAATACATAGGTGAAATCATCCTGGCTTTCATGTCCATCTTCACTCTAGGATAGCCCCCTGCCATCATCTATGATTATGCCAAGTTTATAGCAAATAGAATGCATGACCAATTTCTAAGAAAGAGTAATGAGCGAGTCTTCAAATACTCCTCTTCCTTATACCATCTTTTCCTATATTTTCAAGCAGTCAAATTTCCATTTACTCTTTAGAAACTTGATACCAAAGGTAAACCTAGGTCAATAATCTTTTTGACTCCATTAATACAGAAATGTTAATCCCCATACTCATATTCTGGCTTCATAGACTTATTTGTGTATCCAGTTGTGACCATGTTGATAGGAAGCCCTCCTCCTAGACTAAGTGCAGACATAAAAAGAATCCTGCAGCTATCAAAGTAGTCCAAAGTTGGTGATTGGTACTTGTACCAAAACCATACTGAGATTAGGATCTATGGATGCATGTTGCCACCATATAAGCTCCCCAAATACCTCCCAATGATGTTATTTGCCTTAGAATATTACAGATAGATGATCAATGCAGATGAAACCAATTTTGTGAAAGCCAAAAAGAAGGCCAACTTCAAGATTAAATACCAATTAGGCCCCTTTATATGTAATTCAAGGGAAGCAGGCCATGAAGATGATATAATATTACAAAGTTTGAAGTTCGAAAGGAGTTTTTTCTGGATATATGACCCTTTGGAGTTTATTACTAAGAAAAGACAAAAGGTCAAGCTGGGACCTTTCATTCATCACCGCATTCCTGAAATTGAAGCCTTTGCAAATCAATCAGAGTGGGTAGAAGGGACCTTAGTAGACCAGGACAACACCAAAGTAGATGTTGAAAATGCACTCATAGACCTGGAAAAACAGATTGATGAAATTTCTTTCCTGCAGGTGCCAGGAGGACCACAGGTGCCAGGAGGATCACAGGTACAAGGAGAATCACAGGGACAAGGAGATTCCCAGGTACAAGAAGAATCATAGGAGTAAGAACACTCAGAAGTACCTAAAAATTTTGAGGTACCAGAGCAGACAGATAGACTAGAGGCCACCATGAGTACCCCTCCAGCCTTACAGACTCCTCTAAATGAGGAGGAAAGCCTCAAGAGAAATAGGGAAGGGGCCACTACTTTAGAAAGAGAAACATCATAGGCCTATGCAGAAACAAGCCATATGAAAATACAAAGGGTGAATCCTGTCTCTGAATAGGAATATACAGAGGAGACAGCTAAGGTCACCAACATAGAAGTGGAAAGAAGCAGACCCACCACTCCATCAGGGAGCATGTAGGAACCATCAACCTCCCAAACTCAAATGTTGACAAGGCAACAAAGTGTGGAGGTATCTTCTTTCAGGATGCCAGGAGATAAGGGCCTAGACATAAAAGAAAGATACAAGGAGATTAAAGCCAGAAATGAGAGACTAAAGGTCCAAATTTATGCACAATATCTAAAAATGGCCCCCGCAAATCAAACCAGGCTCATGTTTGCCTTTGATGTCAAGGAAGGAAAAATGCAGATGACATTCATTAAGCCCACCACTCAGCAACCAAGAATAGCGACAGACTTCAACAAGATAGACTTCGAAGTACTGGCAAAGGACATTCATCCTATTGACCAGATTGAGTTGCACAAACAGACAGGGGAGATGATTTACTCCACCTTGACAGGGAAAACCATTACTGCCCACCAATTGCAAAATTCCCTAAATAATATATCAGCATAGTTCTAGTTGGAGAAGGCCTCCTCACAGGCCAAAGGTACCAGAATTAATTCCTTAGAGGACTTATTCATAGAGTTGGGACATGATCCCAAAGATGTAAAGGCCACTAAACAATTAATAAATAAGAATAATGATGACATTGTTGCACTCGAGAAGCAACTCAAGATTCCCCAGTCGCATCACCCACAAATAGTAGAAGTCCTGGAGGCACAAAAAGGACATGAAGAACTTATGGACTTGGTCCTAAAGCTAAATGACCAACTGAAGGAGACAGAGAAGGAGTTAGAAACCTTGATTCAGTCCAAACAAAGTGACTTGGCCACCACTTCTAGGACTGCCATTCCCACAACTTCTACTGCAGTTCCTTCTACATTGACAACATCATTAGCACCTACAGCTCCACCTACCACAACACTTCCAATCACAACTCAATCCACTACAGCAGCAGGTACATCAATAGAGAAAAAAGCAGAGCTAGTAAAAGCCATGGAGGAGATGTTTATCCAGGCAAAAGAACTTAAGAAGTTGAAAGAGAAAGTGGAAAGTTTAGAAACAGACTTTAAACTTGCCCAAATACAACAAAGAGAAGAAATACATAAAGCTCTTAGGCTGAGTGAGAAAGTCAAAGCCTTTGAAAAATATTTGACACTACAAAAGCCACTAGGCCAGACTAAAGAGATGCTCTAGGCCAACATCATTGACTCTGTCAATAATGTTTGGCCATCAATTCAAGTCATATTTGAGCAAACAGAACTAGTGAAGATAGCTAGTGAAGCTATCTAAAAGGTAAGGGAAGAGCTGGGTGACATGTGTGAGGATGCCAATCGACTCATCCACTTACTGAATAGAAAAAACATGTATGAGCTCCAGGAGCTTGATATAGAATATAGGACTAGAGCTATCTTAGAAATCAGTAAGGTTCTCTCTAAAAGAAACCTTATGTTAAATTTGGAAGAAAAGTGCCAAAACATGCAGGTAGTCATTGATAGATTCATGGCTAAGTTTCAGATTTTGAGGGAGAAAGGCCTTCCAAGTCCAATGGTCATCAATGATAAACTTATGACCCAGCTGGACTATGGTGACAGGTTAAGAAAATTGGCAAAGGAGCAAGCAAGTACTTCTACTATCAAAGCCTTGACGACAAGGAAAGTATTCTATGACACTTTTGAGAACCTATTCTTTTTGGAGCATGAAATCAAGCATCTGTTCACCACAAAGCCAAATTTTGCAAAGTACATAGAGGTAGATGAAATTTACAGAAGAATGTTAAATGTAAAATTACCTGATGATGAATGGTGGGAGAAAATGACAGATTTACTATAAAGTTTTACATCAGAAGTTACCATAGTAAATCTGAAGACAACCAAGTAAACAGGTAAAAGGAAGATTAGCGGGGTCAAAGAGTAACAGGGTCAAAGAATATCAGTTAAATATTAAAGTAAAGAACATTCTAGCGTGGAAACACCACTACTACCAGCCAGCCTAAAAGGCTTACAGCTCAACAGAAACAACCAACAACACCACAATAAAAGGGACATCATGATGCACTTTCCATCTGTCTCTATCTTCATGCTTGAAGATATTTTTTATTTCCTAAATTAAATCTCAAACTGTTATGAGATATTTTGTAACTATTTTTTGTATAAATACTTCAAATTTCAAAGTATGTAGGGTGGATTCAAAGACATTTCTATAGACTTTTTCTCTGAAACTCAAAATTCTATTGTATCAATGACTGGATTGGCTTGCTTTACCAAGGAATAAAGATCAGATATTTTACAGGATTCCTGTGTGAAGCGAATAACAAATAAGTATCATCTTTTGTTTAAATGTTGTGTTTTCCATAAATCTTTGAAGTATCTTTCAATTCTAGAAGTTATAACATGGAATGATAATTTAGATTTTGCTTGAATGCACTCTGTTTTGATAGTTATACTTTATCAATGTTTTATTCATTATATCTAAGTTAAGGAATTCTTCACTGCTCCTTATTTTAGGTAGCTTTCTATGATCTATAGCAAAGGATTCTTCATTTCCCTTTGTTGATGATCATCCCCTGATCCTCACTCTGATCCCAGTCTAAGGATTCTTAGGTGCCCTTTTACCCTGGTTAGAACCTCTTCATCCACTTGGCCTAAAAGATTTGTATTTATCTTTGCTAACTCACCCTGTAGACATTCCCTTTAATGATCTAGTCGAGTTCTACCATTTTTTAGTTGACTCCATAGCCCAATGGCTTGAAGACTCTGTTCTATCCATATGTTCCTAGAATTCCACCACCCAACTTCAATTTCAAAACCAAAACTCCACAGAACTTTAATATCTAGCATAAGATCTTATAGAAACAAAGTTAAATCATAAAGAGAGAGCCCTCTCTAAGTGTAGGTTGGCTAGAACCTATACTTAAAAGATTGTTTTGTGGTTACCTCAGATTATGCCTTCTACTTATAACTTCAAAGGAAATTCTGAGTGATAACAACACCCATCAACAACAGTGCTACCTTGTAGCTCGTATAGAGTTCCAATCTGAACTCCCTGCATCAATGCCAGTGCTCCCCGAACCATCTTGCAAATATCCTTCTCGAACACAGTTTTTACACCTGCATCAACCAGCTTGCTTAAAGAAATTAGATTTCTGGCCAATGCAAGAATATGCAGAACACCCGGAAGTGTTCTAATCCTTCCACCTTGAAAATTCAACTTAAATTTTCCGTGACCAATGATTTTAGCCTTCCTGTCATCCCCCAAGAAGACATCACCACCATCATATTTCTCATACTCATGAACCACTCTCTATGGGGAGTGACAGTGAAAGGGTGCACCTGAGTCAATCAACCCATTGCCTCATGATCTACATGTGTACTTGAAGAAACCAGTACACCATCCCCCCTTCATTTGAGGTGGTTTTCGCCCTGCAGAAGGAGCATCATTAGATCCCTTTCCTGAGAGTGCTTATAGATTTATCGTCCCTTTTGTTCAGTTCCCTTCCTTTCCACTTTCCAGCAAACCTTTACAGGCTTTTCTCTTGAGATTTAGATCTCCCTCTAGATTTAGATCTGCACTCGATGGACTTATTTTTCTGTTTATGTTCTGGGACCCATCCTCATGATGGACAAGGCAATCACCATTTTGTTCTCCATATTGTCCGTCCCATCTCCTTCGTCAGTAAGGATGAGACTATTTCATCAAACTGCAAGGCAGCTGCATTGCTACCTATTGCGATAACCAGACTATCCCACAAATCTGGTAGAGAACACAACAAACTAATGCACTTATCTTCATTTGAAATTTTAATATCAATAGATAATAACTGACTTACCACAATAGTAATAGCATTCAGATGCTCTGTCACTGAGTCTCCATCTTTCATCTTCAGGTTATACAGCTTTTTTTGTAGGAACAATTTATTCACTAGAGACTTAGATTGGTACAAAGTCCCTAACTTGTCCCATAATGCCTTCGTCGTAGCTTTCACTGACACATTCAACAATAATAAATTTGAGACACACAATCATATTGTGCTCTTTGCCTCCCGATCCAACTTCTTCCATTCTTCAACGGACACTCCCGTCGGTTTAGTACTTGGATCTACCGTGATCCACTGATCTTTATCTACCAACAGATCCTCCATCTTGAGTTTCCATAACTCAAAAGTCTGACCATTAAATTTCTTGATCTCTATATTTCCACTACTCGCCATATTCTTTTACTGCTAGAATTGATCCCGCAGATCTCCCATTGAATTGGGTCTACTACAGACCCGAGCAAAACCCCTTAGCAACAAAGGCGCCTCCTTGAAGCCAAAACAAATATGATACAAAATGTAGGTTTTAAGTCCGCACAAAAATTACCTTCATACGAATTCTAAAACGAAGAAAATAAATAATGCGAGAGCATAACACATAAAACACATATACACAAATATTTTCCCCTGGATCCCAAAACCGAGACTACCAGCTTGATTTTTCATCATGTTCCTTTAATTTTTCATTATGTTCCTTTGATTTTTCATTATGTTCCTAGGAAGGAGAAACCTGGTCTTATCATGGTGACAAGTCTTTCACCATTTAACTTTTACAAGTCCGACGGAAGAATAACTTCGCATCTTTTCATATTTAGAGAATTTGAAAAAGAGACAAAAAATAAAACTCCATCATGTCCCTTTTCACAATTTGTCTCTCGAATCCAAAAAGGTAGAAAACAATATTCCAGAGAATGTCTTGACCATGTCAACGAAGGTGTACTTTTTCCTAAATAGTCAATCCCAGCCCGAAAAGGGGTAAATGTATACTGAGATGACATCAATTCATTTAATTTAACGAGTTTGAAAAGACGAGTACTCGATGAACTTTTCATATTTTGAGAGTCAGAAAAGAGCTTAAATATGACTCCAGGGGGGTTCCTTTTTCTTTTATTTTTAACGAGTCTGAAAAAGAGATAAAACAAAAACTCGTTGAATTAGTAAAAAATGATCACCATAACCAACAAAAAGGGACTGCAACTGCACAAATACAACCACACATCAATGATATTGAGAAATAATAAAATATTAGCAAAAATGTGTTTAAAAACTTATAAAAAGACCAAAAGTAAAAACATTTTTACCATTTCACTTGGAGTAAATTGGAGAGTGCATTTTACCCGATTTTTCTTGATTCTTTAGGTAAGCAGTGTGGGAGATCCAAGGCACCATTTCATGAACCGTCAGCTAGAGGTAATAGATATTCATTTTCTCTTTCTTTTCATTCTAATTTCATGCCATTTTATTCTAATTTCATGCCATTTCATATG
>APFE030246628.1:254986-282938 GCA_000404065.3 Pinus taeda
AGGGTAGAAAAAAGAAAGATAAATCCTCTCTCTTGATCGGTTTTTTTGAGATTTTGATATGTGGAAAGGCATTTAATTATTGTTTATGGGTTGTTTGCAGGAAATTTCGACAACATGGTCATCGAATGGAAGGAAAGGGGCCACGAGGCAGAAGATGACCAAGCTTCCCAAAGCATTGAATGTGTCAATTCTTTGAGGGGCTGCAGGTTACTGATATTCTTCTGAACCCCAGGACTCAGAGGTCAAAAGGAGCTGTTACACTATCTAATTGGACTATGGGATGTTGATCGAGAGATCTTCATCATGAGAGATCAAGAACTAGAACTGGAAGTAGCATATATCTACTTCATCAATGGATTGTCCAGAAGAGGGGAGAGGGTCCAACTGTTTGGAGCCTGTACTAGAGGTGAGAGCACCAATACCTTGATCAGAAGGAATTACCCAGGTGAAGAGACAACTATGAGCAGGAAGGTGAAAATAGAAACCATAAGAAATCTTCCCTTGAGGACAATTCTACACACCATGGCCCGTATAGCTGGGGCACAGGACTTGCATGAGGAAAACAAATCACAATTCCAATATGTAGTGGATTGTCTTGCTCCGACAGTGTTCAACTAGTGTGAGGGATTGCTAGTCAACATGAAGAGACATCTAATCAAAGGCAAGTTGGGAAAATTGAAACAGTTCAGATTTGGATCGATTTTCATCACTTTTGTTTTGGAGTGCGTGCCCCTATTTCGATACCAGTGGATAGAGGTGAATGAACCAACTCCACAAGATCTGAGGCTGCTCAAATGGAGTGAGATCATGCTCAAGGTGGGGAGGCATGCAGATGCATTTTCCTCCACAGTTCTTTGGTTGGATACACCAACAATTGATCGTTGTGGATGACTATGCCTATACAGGCACGAACTTCAAAGGAGATCCAAATCTACCTCTATCACTGGGTGCACAGTGGACCGATGCAGGTAAAACTTGTTTTTTGGATTTTTTTCATGTTTTATGACTTTTTGTTTGAAGTGTATCTAAGGGTTTACTTGTGATAAATGTGTAGATGTAGGACTGAGAAGGCCTCATGGCATGTCGCCAATAGCACGACGAGTGGCACGTCAGATAGAAGATTCTCCATAGGAGGACTTAGCAGATCCTATGGTAGAAATGGAACTAAATATGGAAGTGATTACTCAAGGGATCCTAGAATATGCGACTATCGATGAAATGCCACTGCGATACTAGAGGCATACAGCCAGAGTGTCTGCGAGACTGTGTTGACTGTTAGGATGAGTGATCAAAGTGGTCTCATGCTATCGCGAGCATCATGGAAATAAAAATCAAGCTGGTAGTCCCGGTTTTGGGATGCAGGGGAAAATATTTGTGTATATGTGTTTTATGTGTTATGCTCTCGCATTGTTTATTTTCTGCGTTTTAGAATTCGTATGCAGGTAATTTCTGTGCGGGCTTAAAACCTACATTTTGTATCATATTTGTTTTGGATTCAAGGAGGCGCCTTTGTTGCTAAGGGGTTTTTCTTGGGTCTGTAGTAGACCCACTTCAATGGGAAGGATTGAATCTTTAAGCTCTCTGGTGCTCGACGATGCCTATGGTCAGCTCGGCCCTCTGTCTCCTCTGCTTGGCTTTACTTTTCTCTGTGTTTAGTCCTCCTCTCAGGGTTCACTGTTCACTGTCTCTCTTGGTTGCTTGGACTCCTCTCAGTTTGGGTTCCCAATCAACTCTTCTAGTTTGATTGTCTTTGTTCATGGCTTTAGCCATTTGATCCCTATGCATGTTCAGTTCCTCTCCCACCTGCGTCGATTCACCTTCTGTAGCTGTGCTTGGAGTTCCTTGTTCGGCATCAACATGAATGACCAGGGAGTGGCCATGTGTCCCCATCTAACTGGTGCTAGCATGCTTCGTCGGTTCGTTTCTTCAGTTACATCATGGATGCGTTCTTCCTCCACCATGGTGGTCAAACGAACTCCAAATCCCTTTAGAATGCGGCTTAATTCCCTATTGATTCTGCTTCTTTCCATCGGGCGAAATCTCAGCCATCCAATCTAGGCTCCTCAAGATCCAACGTCATACGCACGTCGAGCGCGGTTGACTTGCTCGACCGATAACGCGCGATCAATGGCAGTTTTCTCTCTCCTCCAGCCGCCACATGTTGATCAATGTATGGAATTGCTTCGCTCCTATCCAAAACCTCTTACCGTTCAAGGGCACCCCAATCAAAACCGCCAGTTTCCAGAGCGCAGGTCCCGCCTTCGTACTTTAGCGCTTTTACCTTTTCCTGCCCGTGGTCCTCCGGTTCCCCCACGCGACCGGGTGCTCGGGCTTTCTCATTTTTGCCATGTTCGCCCAGTAATCGCACATCGAAAATCACCTCCTTTTCCCGATCCGGGGCTACCAAGGGCTGCTTTGACCTCCCGCACAGTCTCCATGGGCCTCGGTCAACGCGCTTTGACCGAGGTCCTCGTCGTTCCACGCTGGCTGCCATTGCCACTAGTTCAGGGTGTTTTTGATGCTTTTTTGGATTCTTTAAAGATTTGTTTCGTCCGGATACACTCAAGGTTCTTTGATAGTCGTTTATGGATCTGATTCGGATCACTTACTACCCACAGGCCAATGGCCAAGTTGAAGCAATTAACAAAATCTTGATTATTATGCTTCAACGAACCAATGGGAAGCATAAAAAGGATTGGCATCTCAAGATATTCTTGGCTCCTTGGGCTTACTGAATGTCAACTAAGACAGCCACAGGTTTTACTCCATTCTAGTTGGTTTATGGTTTAGAGGCAACACTCTTGATCGAGTGTGAAATTCCTTCATTAAAGCTAGCTATCGAGCTACTCCCCAATACCTCACCTAAATAGGAGTGGTTACTTTATCTCGAGAGGCTTGATGAGACTCGTCGTATTGCTAAGATGGTGATTGAAGCACAGAAGAAACAAGTTAAATATCATTTTGATAAAAAAAATCTCCACGAGTTTTCGCTGAAGGTGGATTGGTCTTGCTGTATGACCAAGCCAACGATAACTTAGGAGTTGGGAAGTTCGAACCTATGTGGCATGGGCCATACATCGTTAAACGTGTCTCACAAAAAGCCACCTATGAGTTGGTTGACCACGAATGTAATGCATTATCACAGCCCTGCAACGCGCTTTATCTGAAAAAGTATTATGCATGAATTCTGTGTAATTATTTTTGTACATTAGTGTGTGGATTCATTGGTGTGCAGTTTTGATGTTTTGGTTTGAATGTTTGCTTTGCAAACATGTTCCCTCTACTTACCTTGTTTCATAGATGTCATCAAACCATTATGTCGGTTTTGCTAATGGTGCTTGTTGTAGCACACGAAACTTATCCTCTGCATCTTGGGCACACTTTTCCTCAGATGGCAAGTTGATCAATTTACAACGTATTTTCTTGGGATGAACAACTAATAATATTGTCGAGTACAGTGCAACTATTATGTTGTTATCAGAAGAAGTTGCTCCTGGCATTATAAATTTAGTTGTTAAGTTAGATTCAAAACTCGTGTTATAGTTAAATAGTCATTACTCAGTAAGAAATCCACAAATTTTACGTATGTATCTACGTGTTTGATTACTAGAAAGAAATTTTTGCTATATCACATATCAGCACATTCCATGAAATTTGAATACATTAATAGATGCATTATCAAATTATGTTTTAGATAAAAATGGAAGAAGGCGAATCGACGCAGGTGGGAGAGGAACCAAACAGGCATAGGGATCAAATGGCTAAAGCCATGAACAAAGACAATCGAACTAGAAGAGTTGATTGGGAACCCAAACTGAGAGGAGTCCAAGCGACCAAGAGAGACAGTGAACAGTGAACCCTGATAGGAGGACTAAACACAGAGAAAAGTAAAGCCAAGCAGAGGAGACAGAGGGCTGAGATGACCATAGGCAGCGTCGAGCACCAGAGAGCTTAAAGATTCAATCCTTCCCATAGAGGAATCTGTCCAGATTGAGCATCGCATTTGGTGTTTTCTACTATAGACCATGGGTCACAGAGCTGGTAGGAAGAAAAAGACTCTGTGTACTCCGAGTGGCTTGGGGAATCCAAGAACCACCCTTCCAAGCAAAATCTGCTTCAGGAGAACTCATATTGAGTCCCTGCATTGTAATTCTCTGCTAAAGGCACAATAAAACAAGGCCACCACTGAAAGCTGGACTAGGAGATGTAGCCCTAGAGAATAAGGTGAACTCCTTAATAAAAATGTTTGCGTCTTTGTGTTGCTTACTGTATTTCTCTGCTATTTTCCACTTATTTTCTCTGTATTGGCAATCTGATCGATCCGTTGCTAAAATAACACAAGAGACACACCAGCACGAGTCTGTAATACCTTTTGTTTAATAAATCTTCAACTGAGGTCACTCATAGGGTGATTATCAGATCAAGTGGTATCAGAGCATCTAGGTTGTAGGGTTAGACAAGCTTGTGTTGGGTTAGTTGTGTTGGGTCAAAGAGTATCAGTTAAATATTAAAGTAAAGAACATTCTAGCGTGGAAACACCACTACTACCAGCCAGCCTAAAAGGCTTACATCTCAACAGAAACAACCAACAACACCACAATAAAAGGGACATCATGATGCACTTTCCATCTGTCTCTATCTTCATGCTTGAAGATATTTTTTATTTCCTAAATTAAATCTCAAACTGTTATGAGATATTTTGTAACTATTTTTTGTATAAATACTTCAAATTTCGAAGTATGTAGGGTGGATTCAAAGACATTTCTATAGACTTTTTCTCTGAAACTCAAAATTCTATTGTATCAATGACTGGATTGGCTTGCTTTACCAAGGAATAAAGATCAGATATTTTACAAGATTCCTGTGTGAAGCGAATAACAAATAAGTATCATCTTTTGTTTAAATGTTGTGTTTTCCATAAATCTTTGAAGTATCTTTCAATTCTAAAAGTTATAACATGGAATGATAATACAGATTTTGCTTGAATGCACTCTTTTTTGACAGTTATACTTTATCAATGTTTTATTCATTATATCTAAGTTAAGGAATTCTTCACTGCTCCTTATTTTAGGTAGCTTCCTATGATCTATAGCAAAGGATTCTTCATTTCCCTTTGTTGATGATCATCCCCTGATCCTCACTCTGATCCCAATCTAAGGATTCTTAGGTGCCCTTTTACCCTGGTTAGAACCTCTTCATCCACTTGGCCTAAAATATTTGTCTTTTGCTTTGCTAACTGACCCTGTAGACATTCCCTTTAATGATCTAGTCCAGTTCTGCCATTTTTTAGTTGACTCCATAGCCCAATGGCTTGAAGACTCTGTTCTATCCATATGTTCCTAGAATTCCACCACCCAACTTCAATTTCAAAACCAAAACTCCACAGAACTTTAATAGCTAGCATAAGATCTTATAGAGACAAAGTTAAATCATAAAGAGAGAGCCCTCTCTAAGTGTAGGTTGGCTAGAACCTATACTTAAAAGATTGTTTTGTGGTTACCTCAGATTATGCCTTCTTCTTATAACTTCAAAGGAAATTCTGAGTGATAACAACACCCATCAACAACAGTGCTACCTTGTAGCTCGTATAGAGTTCCAATCTGAACTCCCTGCATCAATGCCAGTGCTCCCCGAACCATCTTGCAGATATCCTTCTCGAACACAGTTTTTACACCTGCATCATCCAGCTTGGTTAAAGAAATTAGATTTCTGGCCAATGCAAGAATATGCAGAACACCCGGAAGTGTTCTAATCCTTCCACCTTGAAAATTCAACTTAAATTTTCCGTGACCAATGATTTTAGCCTTCCTGTCATCCCCCAAGAAGACATCACCACCATCATATTTCTCATACTCATAGAACCACTCTCTATGGGGAGTGAAGTGAAAGGGTGCACCTGAGTCAATCAACCATGCCTCATGATCTACATGTGTACTTGAAGAAACCAAGTACACATCCCCACCTTTATTTGAGGTGGTTTTCGCCTCTGCAGAAGGAGCATCATTAGATCCCTTTCCTTTGGCAGGAGCTTTAGATTTATAGTCCCTTTTGTAGTGCCCTTCCTTTCCACATTTCCAGCACACCTTTACAACTTTTCCTTGAGATTTAGATCTCCCTCTAGATTTAGATCTGCCACTTGATGACTTATTTTTGTTTATGTTCTAGGACCATCCTCATATGGACAAGGAATCACCATTTCGTCTCTCCATATTTGTCTGTCCCATCTCCTTCGTCAGTAAGGATGAGACTATTTCATCAAACTGCAAGGCAGCTGCATTGCTACCTATTGCGATAACCAGACTATCCCACAAATCTGGTAGAGAACACAACAAACTAATGCACTTATCTTCATTTGAAATTTTAATATCAATAGATAATAACTGACTTACCACAATAGTAATAGCATTCAGATGCTCTGTCACTGAGTCTCCATCTTTCATCTTCAGGTTATACAACTTTTTTTGTAGGAACAATTTATTCACTAGAGACTTAGATTGGTACAAAGTCCCTAACTTATCCCATAATGACTTCGTCGTAGCTTTCGCTGACACATTCAACAATAATAAATCTGAGACACACAATCATATTGTGCTCTTTGCCTTCCAATCCAACTTCTTCCATTCTTCAACGGACACTCCCATCGGTTTAGTACCTGGATCTACCGTGATCCACTAATCTTTATCTACCAACAGATCCTCCATCCTTAGTTTCCATAACTCAAAAGTCTGACCATTAAATTTCTTGATCTCTATATTTCCACTACTCGCCATATTCTTTTACTGCCAGAATTGATCCCGCAGATCTCTCATTGAAGTGGGTCTACTACAGACCCGAGCAAAACCCCTTAGCAACAAAGGTGCCTCCTTGAAGCCAAAACAAATATGATACAAAATGTAGGTTTTAAGCCCGCACAGAAGTTACCTGCATACGAATTCTAAAACGCAGAAAATAAACAATGCGAGAGCATAACACATAAAACACATATACACAAATATTTTCCCCTGGATCCCAAAACCGAGACTACCAGCTTGATTTTTCATCATGTTCCTTTAATTTTTCATTATGTTCCTTTGATTTTTCATTATGTTCCTAGGAAGGAGAAACCTGGTCTTGTCATGGTGACAAGTCTTTCACCATTTAACTTTTACAAGTCCGACGGAAGAATAACTTGGCATCTTTTCATATTTAGAGAATTTGAAAAAGAGACAAAAAATAAAACTCCATCATGTCCCTTTTCACAATTTGTCTCTCGAATCCAAAAAGGTAGAAAACAATATTCCAGAGAATGTCTTGACCATGTCGACCAAGGTGTACTTTTTCCTAAATAGTCAATCCCAGCCCGAAAAGAGGTAAATGTATACTGTGATGACATCAATTCATTTAATTTAACGAGTTTGAAAAGACGAGTACTCAATGAAATTTTCATATTTTGAGAGTCAGAAAAGAGCTTAAATATGACTCCAGGGGGGTTCCTTTTTCTTTTATTTTTAACGAGTCTGAAAAAGAGATAAAACAAAAACTCATTGAATTAGTAAAAAATGATCACCATAACCAACAAAAAGGGACTGCAACTGCACAAATACAACCACACATCAATGATATTGAGAAATAATAAAATATTAGCAAAAATGTGTTTAAAAACTTATAAAAAGACCAAAACTAAAAACATTTTTACCATTTCACTTGGAGTAAATTGGAGAGTGCATTTTACCCTATTTTTCTTGATTCTTTAGGTAAGTAGTGTGGGAGATCCAGGGCACCATTTCATGAACCGTCAGCTAGAGGTAATAGATATTCATTTTCTCTTGCTTTTCATTCTAATTTCATGCCATTTTATTCTAATTTCATGCCATTTCATATGATTTTTGCTGGTTAAAAGGGAGGATTTCAATTTTTAAAATCAAGGGTGACCAGCATGAGTCTACTCATCGGATCTACACTGATCGTCCCCGAGCCCAAAAGGCTCTCACAATACCAGCATGAAAACAATTAAAATAGTCACGCTAGATGCAGGGTAGAAAAAAGAAACATAAATCCTCTCTCTTGATCGGTTTTTTGGAGATTTTGATATGTGGAAAGGCATTTAATTATTGTTTATGGGTTGTTTACAGGAAATTTCGACAACATGGTCATTGAATGGAAGGAAAGGGGCCACGAGATAGAAGATGACCAAGCTTCCCAAAGCATTGATTGTGTCAATTCTTTAAGGGACTGCAGGTTACTGATATTCTTCTGAACCCCAGGACTCAGAGGTCAAAAGGAGCTGTTACACTATCTTATTGGACTATGGGATGTTGATCGAGAGATCTTCATCATGAGAGATCAAGAACTAGAACTGGAAGTAGCATATATCTACTTCATCAATGGATTGTCCAGAAGAGGGGAGAGGGTCCAACTATTTGGAGCCTGTACTAGAGGTGAGAGCACCAATACCTTGATCAGAAGGAATTACCCAGGTGCAGAGACAACTATGAGAAGGAAGGTGAAAATAGAAACCATAAGAAATCTTCCCTTGAGGACAATTCTACACACCATGGCCCATATAGCTGGGGCACAGGACTTGCATGAGGAAAAAAAATCACAATTCCAATACGTAGTGGATTGTCTTGCTCCGACAGTGTTCAACTAGTGTGAGGGATTGCTAGTCAACATGAAGAGACATCTAATCAAAGGCAAGTTGGGAAAATTGAAACAGTACAGATTTGGATCAATTTTCATCACTTTCTTTTTGGAGTGCGTGCCCCTATTTCGATACCAGTGGATAGAGGTGAATGAACCAACTCCACAAGATCTGGGGCTGCTCAGATGGAGTGAGATCATGCTCAAGGTGGGGAGGCATGCAGATGCATTTTCCTCCTCAGTTCTTTGGTTGGATACACCAACAATTGATCGTTGTGGATGACTATGCCTATACAGGCACGAACTTCAAAGGAGATCCAAATCTACCTCTATCACTGGGTGCACAGTGGACCGATGCAGGTAAAACTTGTTTTTTGGATTTTTTTTCAAGTTTTATGACTTTTTGTTTGAAGTGTATCTAAGGGTTTACTTGTGATAAATGTGTAGATGTAGGACTGAGAAGGCCTCATGGCATGTCGCCAATAGCACGACGAGTGACACGTCAGATAGAAGATTCTCCATAGGAGGACTGAGCAGATCCTATGGTAGAAATGGAACTAAATATGGAAGTGATTACTCAAGGGATCCTAGAATATGTGACTATAGATGAAATGCCACTGCGATACCAGAGGCATACAGCCAGAGTGTCTGCGAGACTGTGTTGACTGTTAGGATGAGTGATCAAAGTGGTCTCATGCTATCGCGAGCACCATGGAAATAAAAATCAAGCTGGTAGTCCCGGTTTTGGGATCTAGGGGAAAATATTTGTGTATATGTGTTTTATGTGTTATGCTCTCGCATTGTTTATTTTCTGCGTTTTAGAAGTCGTATGCAGGTAATTTCTGTGCGGGCTTAAAACCTACATTTTGTATCATATTTGTTTTGGCTTCAAGGAGGCACCTTTGTTGCTAAGGGGTTTTTCTCGGGTCTGTAGTAGACCCACTTCAATGGGAAAGATTGAATCTTTAAGCTCTCTGGTGCTCGACGCTACCTATGGTCAGCTCGGCCCTCTGTCTCCTCTGCTTGGCTTTACTTTTCTCTGTGTTTAGTCCTCCTCTCAGGGTTCACTGTTCACTGTCTCTCTTGGTCGCTTGGACTCCTCTCAGTTTGGGATCCCAATCAACTCTTCTAGTTCGATTGTCTTTGTTCATGGCTTTAGCCATTTGGTCCCTATGCCTGTTCGGTTCCTCTCCCGCCTACGTCGATTCACCTTCTGTAGCTGCGCTTGGAGTTCCTTGTTCGGCATCAACATGAATGCCCAGGGAGTGGCCATGTGTCCCCATCTAACTGGTGCTAGCATACTTCGTCGGTTCGTTTCTTCAATTACATCGTGGATGCGTTCTTCCTCCACCATGGCAGTCAAACGGACTCCAAATCCCTTTAGAATGTGGCTTAATTCCCTATTGATTCTGCTTCTTTCCATCGGGCGCAATCTCAGCCATCCAATCTAGGCTCCTCAAGATCCAACGTCATACGCACGTCGAGCGCGGTTGACTTGCTCGACCGATAACACGTTATCAATGGTAGTTTTCTCTCTCCTCCAGCCGCCACATGTTGATCAATGTATGGAATTGCTCCACTCCTATCCAAAATCTCTTACCGTTCAAGGGCACCCCAATCAAAACCACCAGTTTCCAGAGCGCGGGTCCCGCCTTCGTACTTTAGCGCTTTTACCTTTTCCCGCCCGTGGTCCTCCGGTTCCCCCACGCCACCAGGTGCTCGGGCTTTCCCATTTTGGCCATGTTCGCCCAGTAATCGCACATCGAACATCACCTCCTTTTCCCGATCCGGGGCTCCTAAGGGCTGCTTTGACCTCCCGCTTAGTCTCCATGGGCCTCGGTCAGCGCGCTTTGACCGAGGTCCTCGTCGTTCCACGCTGGCTGCCATTGCCACTAGTTCAGGGTGTTTTTGATGCTTTTTTGGATTCTTTAAAGATTTGTTTCGTCCTGATACACTCAAGGTTCTTTGACAGTCGTTTATGGATCCGATTCGGATCACTTACTACCCACAGGCCAATGGCCAAGTTGAAGCAATTAACAAAATCTTGATTATTATGCTTCAACGAACCAATGGGAAGCATAAAAAGGATTGGCATCTCAAGCTATTCTTGGCTCCTTGGGCTTACCGAATGTCAACTAAGACAGCCACAGGTTTTACTCCATTCTAGTTGGTTTATGGTTTAGAGGCAACACTCTTGATCGAGTGTGAAATTCCTTCATTAAAGCTAGCTATCGAACTACTCCCCAATACCTCACCTCAATAGGAGTGGTTACTTTATATCGAGAGGCTTGATGAGACTCGTCGTATTGCTAAGATGGTGATTGAAGCACAGAAGAAACAAGTTAAATATCATTTTGATAATAAAAAAATCTCCACGAGTTTTCGCTGAACGTGGATTGGTCTTGCTGTATGACCAAGCCAACGATAACTTAGGAGCTAGGAAGTTCGAACCTATGTGGCATGGGCCATACATCGTTAAACGTGTCTCACAAAAAGCCACCTATGAGTTGGTTGACCACGAAGGTAATGCATTATCACAGCCCCACAACGAGCTTTATCTGAAAAAGTATTATGCATGAATTCTGTGTAATTATTTTTGTACATTAGTGTGTGGATTCATTGGTGTGCAGTTTTGATGTTTTGGTTTGAATGTTTTCTTTGCAAACATGTTCCCTTGGCTTACCTTGTTTCATAGATGTCATCAAACCATTATGTCGGTTTTGTTTCATAGACACACCAGCACGAGTCTGTAATACCTTTTGTTTAATAAATCTTCAACTGAGGTCACTCATAGGGTGATTATCAGATCAAGTGGTATCAGAGCATCTAGGTTGTAGGGTTAGACAAGCTTGTGTTGGGTTAGTTGTGTTGGGTCAAAGAGTATCAGTTAAATATTAAAGTAAAGAACATTCTAGCGTGGAAACACCACTACTACCAGCCAGCCTAAAAGGCTTACAGCTCAACAGAAACAACCAACAACACCACAATAAAAGGGACATCATGATGCACTTTCCATCTATCTCTATCTTCATGCTTGAAGATATTTTTTATTTCCTAAATTAAATCTCAAACTGTTATGAGATATTTTGTAACTATTTTTTGTATAAATACTTCAAATTTCGAAGTATGTAGGGTGGATTCAAAGACATTTCTATAGACTTTTTCTCTCAAACTCAAAATTCTATTGTATCAATGACTGGATTGGCTTGCTTTACCAAGGAATAAAGATCAGATATTTTACAGGATTCCTGTGTGAAGCGAATAACAAATAAGTATCATCTTTTGTTTAAATGTTGTGTTTTCCATAAATCTTTGAAGTATCTTTCAATTCTAAAAGTTATAACATGGAATGATAATTCAGATTTTGCTTGAATGCACTCTGTTTTGACAGTTATACTTTATCAATGTTTTATTCATTATATCTAAGTTAAGGAATTCTTCACTGCTCCTTATTTTAGGTAGCTTCCTATGATCTATAGCAAAGGATTCTTCATTTCCCTTTGTTGATGATCATCCCCTGATCCTCACTCTGATCCCAATCTAAGGATTCTTAGGTGCCCTTTTACCCTGGTTAGAACCTCTTCATCCACTTGGCCTAAAAGATTTGTCTTTTGCTTTGCTAACTCACCCTGTAGACATCCCCTTTAATGATCTGGTCCAGTTATGCCATTTTTTAGTTGACTCCATCGCCCAATGGCTTGAAGACTCTGTTCTATCCATATGTTCCTAGAATTCCACCACCCAACTTCAATTTCAAAACCAAAACTCCACAGAACTTTAATAGCTAGCATAAGATCTTATAGAAACAAAGTTAAATCATAAAGAGAGAGCCCTCTCTAAGTGTAGGTTGGCTAGAACCTATACTTAAAAGATTGTTTTGTGGCTACCTCAGATTATGCCTTCTTCTTATAACTTCAAAGGAAATTTTGAGTGATAACAACACCCATCAATAACAATGCTACCTTGTAGCTCGTATAGAGTTCCAATCTGAACTCCCTGCATCAATACCAGTGCTCCCCGAACCATCTTGCATATATCTTTCTCGAACACAGGTTTTACACCTGCATCATCCAACTTGCTTAAAGAAATTAGATTTCTGGCCAATGCAAGAATATGCAGAACACCCGGAAGTGTTCTAATCCTTCCACCTTGAAAATTCAACTTAAATTTTCCGTGACCAATGATTTTAGCCTTCCTGTCATCCCCCAAGAAGACATCACCACCATCATATTTCTCATACTCATAGAACCACTCTCTATGGGGAGTGAAGTGAAAGGGTGCACCTGAGTCAATCAACCATGCCTCATGATCTACATGTGTACTTGAAGAAACCAAGTACACATCCCCACCTTTATTTGAGGTGGTTTTCGCCTCTGCAGAAGGAGCATCATTAGATCCCTTTCCTTTGGCAGGAGCTTTAGATTTATAGTCCCTTTTGTAGTGCCCTTCCTTTCCACATTTCCAGCACACCTTTACAACTTTTCCTTGAGATTTAGATCTCCCTCTAGATTTAGATCTGCCACTTGATGACTTATTTTTGTTTATGTTCTAGGACCATCCTCATATGGACAAGGAATCACCATTTCGTCTCTCCATATTTGTCTGTCCCATCTCCTTCGTCAGTAAGGATGAGACTATTTCATCAAACTGCAAGGCAGCTGCATTGCTACCTATTGCGATAACCAGACTATCCCACAAATCTGGTAGAGAACACAACAACCTAATGCACTTATCTTCATTTGAAATTTTAATATCAATAGATAATAACTGACTTACCACAATAGTAATAGCATTCAGATGCTCTGTCACTGAGTCTCCATCTTTCATCTTCAGGTTATACAACTTTTTTTGTAGGAACAATTTATTCACTAGAGACTTAGATTGGTACAAAGTCCCTAACTTGTCCCATAATGCCTTCGTCGTAGCTTTCGCTGACACATTCAACAATAATAAATCTGAGACACACAATCATATTGTGCTCTTTGCCTTCCGATCCAACTTCTTCCATTCTTCAACAGACACTCCCGTCGGTTTAGTACCTGGATCTACCGTGATCCACTGATCTTTATCTACCAACAGATCCTCCATCTTGAGTTTCCATAACTCAAAAGTCTGACCATTAAATTTCTTGATCTCTATATTTCCACTACTCGCCATATTCTTTTATTGCCAGAATTGATCCCGCAGATCTCCCATTGAAGTGGGTCTACTACAGACCAGAGAAAAACCCCTTAGCAACAAAGGCGCCCCCTTGAATCCAAAACAAATATGATACAAAATGTAGGTTTTAAGCCCGCACAGAAGTTACCTGCATACGAATTCTAAAACGCAGAAAATAAACAATGCGGGAGCATAACACATAAAACACATATACACAAATATTTCCCCTGGATCCCAAAACCGAGACTACCAGCTTGATTTTTCATCATGTTCCTTTAATTTTTCATTATGTTCCTTTGATTTTTCATTATGTTCCTAGGAATGAGAAACCTGGTCTTGTCATGGTGACAAGTCTTTCACCATTTACCTTTAAAAGTCCGACGGAAGAATAACTTGGCATCTTTTCATATTTAGAGAATTTGAAAAAGAGACAAAAAATAAAAATCCATCATGTCCCTTTTCACAATTTGTCTCTCGAATCCAAAAAGGTAGAAAACAATATTGCAGAGAATGTCTTGACCATGTCGACGAAGGTGTACTTTTTCCTAAATAGTCAATCCCAGCCCGAAAAGGGGTAAATGTATACTGAGATGACATCAATTCATTTAATTTAACGAGTTTGAAAAGACGAGTACTCGATGAACTTTTCATATTTTGAGATTCAGAAAAGAGCTTAAATATGACTCCAGGGGGGTTCCTTTTTCTTTTATTTTTAACGAGTCTGAAAAAGAGATAAAACAAAAACTCATTGAATTAGTAAAAAATGATCACCATAACCAACAAAAAGGGACTGCAACTGCACAAATACAACCACACATCAATGATATTGAGAAATAATAAAATATTAGCAAAAATGTGTTTAAAAACTTATAAAAAGACCAAAAGTAAAAACATTTTTACCATTTCACTTGGAGTAAATTGGAGAGTGCATTTTCCCTATTTTTCTTGATTCTTTAGGTAAGCATTGTGGGAGATCCAGGGCACCATTTCATGAACCGTCAGCTAGAGGTAATAGATATTCATTTTCTCTTGCTTTTCATTCTAATTTCATGCCATTTTATTCTAATTTCATGCCATTTCATATGATTTTTGCTGGTTAAAAGGGAGGATTTCAATTTTTAAAATCAAGGGTGACCAGCACGAGTCTACTCATCGGATCTACACTGATCGTCCCTGAGCCCAAAAGGCTCTCACAATACCAGCATGAAAACAATTAAAATAGTCACGCTAGATGTAGGGTAGAAAAAAGAAAGATAAATCCTCTCTCTTGATCGGTTTTTTTGAGATTTTGATATGTGGAAAGGCATTTAATTATTGTTTATGGGTTGTTTGCAGGAAATTTCGACAACATGGTCATCGAATGGAAGGAAAGGGGCCACGAGGCAGAAGATGACCAAGCTTCCCAAAGCATTGAATGTGTCAAATCTTTGAGGGACTGCAGGTTACTGATATTCTTCTGAACCCCAGGACTCAGAGGTCAAAAGGAGCTGTTACACTATCTGATTGGACTATGGGATGTTGATCGAGAGATCTTCATCATGAGAGATCAAGAACTAGAACTGGAAGTAGCATATATCTACTTCATCAATAGATTGTCTAGAAGAGGGGAGAGGGTCCAACTGTTTGGAGCATGTACTAGAGGTGAGAGCACCAATACCTTGATCAGAAGGAATTACCCAGGTGCAGAGAAAACTATGAACAGGAAGGTGAAAATAGAAACCATAAGAAATCTGCCCTTGAGGACAATTCTACACACCATGGCCCGTATAGTTGGGGCACAGGACTTGCATGAGGCAAAAAAATCACAATTCCAATACGTAGTGGATTGTCTTGCTCCGACAGTGTTCAACTAGTGTGAGGGATTGCTAGTCAACATGAAGAGACATCTAATCAAAGGCAAGTTGGGAAAATTGAAACAGTTCAGATTTGGATCGATTTTCATCACTTTCTTTTTGGAGTGCGTGCCCCTATTTCGATACCAGTGGATAGAGGTGAATGAACCAACTCCACAAGATTTGAGGTTGCTCAGATGGAGTGAGATCATGCTCAAGGTGGGGAGGCATGCATATGCATTTTCCTCCACAGTTCTTTGGTTGGATACACCAACAATTGATCGTTGTGGATGACTATGCCTATACAGGCACGAACTTCAAAGGAGATCCAAATCTACCTTTATCACTGGGTGCACAGTGGACCGATGCAGGTAAAACTTGTTTTTTGGATTTTTTTCATGTTTTATGACTTTTTGTTTGAAGTGTATCTAAGGGTTTACTTGTGATAAATGTGTAGATGTAGGACTGAGAAGGCCTCATGGCATGTCGCCAATAGCACGACGAGTGGCTCGTCAGATAGAAGATTCTCCATAGGAGGACTGAGCAGATCCTATGGTAGAAATGGAACTAAATCTGGAAGTGATTACTCAAGGGATCCTAGAATATGCGACTATAGATGAAATGCCACTGGGATACCAGCGGCATATAGCCAGAGTGTCTGCGAGACTGTGTTGACTGTTAGGATGAGTGATCAAAGTGGTCTCATGCTATCGCGAGCACCATGGAAATAAAAATCAAGCTGGTAGTCCCGGTTTTGGGATCCAGGGGAAAATATTTGTGTATATGTGTTTTATGTGTTATGCTCTCGCATTGTTTATTTTCTGCGTTTTAGAATTCGTATGTAGGTAATTTCTGTGCGGGCTTAAAACCTACATTTTGTATCATATTTGTTTTGGCTTCAAGGAGGCGCCTTTGTTGCTAAGGGGTTTTGCTCGGGTCTGTAGTAGACCCACTTCAATGGGAAGGATTGAATCTTTAAGCTCTCTGGTGCTCGACACTGCCTGTGGTCAGCTCAGCCCTTTGTCTCCTCTGCTTGGCTTTACTTTTCTATGTGTTTAGTCCTCCTCTCAGGGTTCACTGTTCACTGTCTCTCTTGGTCGCTTGGACTCCTCTTAGTTTGGGTTCCCAATCAACTCTTCTAGTTCGATTGTCTTTGTTCATGGCTTTAGCCATTTGATCCCTATGCCTGTTCGGTTCCTCTCCCGCCTGTGTCGATTCAACTTCTCTAGCTGCGCTTGGAGTTCCTTGTTCGGCATCAACATGAATGCCCAGGGAGTGGCCACGTGTCCCCATCTAACTGGTGCTAGCATGCTTTGTCGGTTCGTTTCTTCAGTTACATCGTGGATTCGTTCTTCCTCCAGCATGGTGGTCAAACGGACTCCAAATCTCTTTAGAATGCGGCTTAATTCCCTATTGATTCTACTTCTTTCCATCGGGCGCAATCTCAGCCATCCAATCTAGGCTCCTCAAGATCCAACGTCATACGCACGTCGAGCGCGGTTGACTTGCTCGACCGATAACGCGCGATCAATGGCAGTTTTCTCTCTCCTCCAACCGCCACATGTTGATCAATGTATGGAATTGCTCCGCTCCTATCCAAAACCTCTTATCGTTCAAGGGCACCCCAATCAAAACCTCCAGTTTCCAGAGCGCGGGTCTCGCCTTCGTACTTTAGCGCTTTTACCTTTTCCCGCCCGTGGTCCTCCGGTTCCCCCACGCGACCGGGTGCTCGGGCTTTCGCATTTTGGCCATGTTCGCCCAGTAATCGCACATCGAAAATCACCTCCTTTTCCCAATCCGGGGCTCCCAAGGGCTGCTTTGACCTCCCGCGCAGTCTCCATGGGCCTCGGTCAGCGCGCTTTGACCAAGGTCCTCGTCGTTCCACGCTGGCTGCCATTGCCACTAGTTCAGGGTGTTTTTGATGCTTTTTTGGATTCTTTAAAGATTTGTTTCGTCCTGATACACTCAAGGTTCTTTGACAGTCGTTTATGGATCCGATTCGGATCACTTACTACCCACAGGCCAATGGCCAAGTTGAAGCAATTAACAAAATCTTGATTATTATGCTTCAACGAACCAATGGGAAGCATAAAAAGGATTGGCATCTCAAGCTATTCTTGGCTCCTTGTGCTTACCAAATGTCAACTAAGACAGCCACAGGTTTTACTCCATTCTAGTTGGTTTATGGTTTAGAGGCAACACTCTTGATCGAGTGTGAAATTCCTTCATTAAAGCTAGCTATCGAGCTACTCCCCAATACCTCACCTAAATAGGAGTGGTTACTTTATCTCGAGAGGCTTGATGAGTCTTGTCGTATTGCTAAGATGGTGATCAAAGCACAGAAGAAACAAGTTAAATATCATTTTGATAAAAAAAAATCTCCATGAGTTTTCGCTGAAGGTGGATTGGTCTTGCTGTATGACCAAGCCAACGATAACTTAGGAGCTGGGAAGTTCGAACCTATGTGGCATGGGCCATACATCATTAAACGTGTCTCACAAAAAGCCACCTATGAGTTGGTTGACCACGAAGGTAATGCATTATCACAGCCCCGCAACGAGCTTTATCTGAAAAAGTATTATGCATGAATTCTGTGTAATTATTTTTGTACATTAGTGTGTGAATTCATTGGTGTGTAGTTTTGATGTTTTGGTTTGAATGTTTGCTTTGCAAACATGTTCCCTCTGCTTACCTTGTTTCATAGATTTCATCAAACCATTATGTCGGTTTTGCTAATGGTGCTTGTTGTAGCACACGAAACTTATCCTCCTCATCTTGGGCACACTTTTCCTCAGATGGCAAGTTGATCAATTTACAACGTATTTTCTTGGGATGAACAACTAATAATATTGTCGAGTATAGTGCAACTATTATGTTGTTATCAGAAGAAGTTGCTCCTGGCATTATAGATTTAGTTGTTAAGTTAGATTCAAAACTCGTGTTATAGTTAAATAGTCATTACTCAGTAAGAAATCCACAAATTTTACGTATGTATCTACGTGTTTGATTACTAGAAAGAAATTTTTGTTATATCACATATCAGCACATTCCATGAAATTAGAATACATTAATAGATGCATTATCAAATTATTTTTTAGATAAAAATGGAAGAAGGCGAATCGACGCAGGCGGGAGAGGAATCAAACAGGCATAGGGATCAAATGGATAAAGCCATGAACAAAGACAATCGAACTAGAAGAGTTGATTGGGAACCCAAACTAAGAGGAGTCCAAGCGACCAAGAGAGACAGTGAACAGTGAACCCTGAGAGGAGGACTAAACACAGAGAAAAGTAAAGCCAAGCACAGGAGACAGAGGGCCGAGCTGACCATAGGAAGCGTCGAGCACCAGAGAGCTTAAAGATTCAATCCTTCCCATAGAGGAATCTGTCCGGATTGAGCATCGCATTTGGGGTTTTCTACTGTAGACCATGGGTCACAGAGCTGGTAGGAAGAAAAAGACTCTGTGTACTCTGAGTGGCTTGGGGAATCCAAGAACCACCCTTCCAAGAAAAATCTGCTTCAGGAGAACTCATATTGAGTCCCTGCATTGTAATTCTATGCTAAAGGCATAATAAAACAAGGCCACCACTGAAAGCTGGACTGGGAGATGTAGCCCTAGAGAATAAGGTGAACTCCTTAATAAAAATGTTTGTGTCTTTGTGTTGCTTACTGTATTTCTCTGCTATTTTCCACTTATTTTCTGTGTATTGGCAATCTGATCGATCCGTTGCTTAAATAACACAGGAGACACACCAGCACGAGTCTGTAATACCTTTTGTTTAATAAATCTTCAACTGAGGTCACTCATAGGGTGATTATCAGATCAAGTGGTATCAGAGCATCTAGGCTGTAGGGTTAGACAAGATTGTGTTGGGTTAGTTGTGAATGCTCACTAGATCAAAGCTCAAATTAGGAGAAGGAGAGTTGGTGGAAACTAATCCTGAAATTGGGAGAGTATATTCTCGGAAGACAATGTCAGAGGAAGGTTCTATAGGGCCAGACCCTCAATTCATAGAAAGTTTCCTAGCTATAAAGTCTATGGTAGAAGAAATGTATAGGGACTTTAGAAAGCATAAGGATGAAGATTAATCAGGCTCTAAACAAGATAAAGAAGAAGATGAATCTCATTCCCATGACCACTCAAAAGGGAAAGGGAAGGAAGAAAGCGTTCCTACACCTCCTAATAGCCCTGTGCATAATAAGAAAGCATCTTTGATTAAACTAGATGTTAAATTTGATTTGCCTATATATGATGGAGAGATAAATGCTGAAAAGTTGGACAATTGGATTAGACAAATTGATGTATATTGCAGGGTACAGAACATAGAATTAGACAAGAGTAAGATTCAGCTGGCAAGCCTACGCCTAGGAGGCACTGCCTTGGTTTGGTGGGAAGGCAGAACCCAAGTTGATATGAAGAAGCATGGCAAGACCATCTCTATCTGGAGTGAATTTGTTGCTGCAATCAAAAAGCAGTTCTATCCATTGGCCTACATGCAACAAGCCATGATGAGTTGGCAAACTCTTCGGCAGTTGAAAGGACAAAGTGTGCAAGGGTATACTCAAGAGTTCAGAAAGAGAGCATTGATGTTGGGTATCTCATTAGACTCACCATAAACTCTTTTAAAGTACATTGGTGGTCTACACAGCTACATGAGGCATACCATCCTCATGTTTAATCCCACTAGTATAGATGAGGTATCTGTACAAGCTACTCATCTAGAAGCTAGAGGAAAGAATGAAAATCCAGAAGTTGGGGGACCATCCCAACCCACTGTAAGCAAGAGCAAGGAGAAAAGAAAGTAGAAGTGGAAAGCAAGGAAGGCTAACACTGCACAGAAAAGTAAAGCTTCATGCACTCACTCTAAAAAGGATGGGCATGATGATGAGCATTGTTGGATTCTGCATCCAAAGCCCAGACCTAAGAAGTTAGAGGGCAAGAAGAAGAAGATTGTTGCAGCTATTTAGAAAGATTTGGGGTCAGACTCAGGGATGAAACAATCATTGCAGCCACAGGTATAAAAGGTTATCTGCTTTAGAGAATGCTGAAATCAAGAAGCAGGTGCAGGAGTTGCTCGAGAAAGGGTTCATCAAGCCTAGCACATCACCATGTGGGTCACCAATCATTTTGGTGAGAAAGAAAGATGCCTCGTGGAGAATGTGCATTGACTACTGAGCACTGAATAAGATAACAATAAAAAATCGTTATCCCCTTCCTCGCATAGATGATATTTTAGATAAATTGAAGGAAGTTGTTTATTTCAGTAAGCTAGATTTGCACAGTGGATACCATCAGGTCAGAGTTGCAGAGCAAGATGCATGGAAGACTTCTTTCAAAACAATGCAGGGATTGTATGAATGGTTGGTTATTCCTTTTGGCCTAACTAATGCTCCTGCTACTTTCATGAGATTAATGAATGATGTACTCAGACCTTTTCTTGATGATTTTTTTATTGTATATCTGGATGACATTCTGATTTTTAATATGACGCGTGAAGAAAATTTAAGTCATGTTAAGTAGACATTAGATGTTTTGAAAAGAGAAAAACTTTATCTTAAACTCTCCAAATGTGAATTTGGCAAAACCTCTCTAAATTATTTGGGTCATATAGTAGGGGGAGGTGAATTGAAAATAGATTCCTCTAAAGTGGCAGTCATTGTAAACTAGCCTAAACCCAATTCTGCTACAGAAGTGAGAAGCTTCTTAGGAGCAACACAATATTGGAGGAATTTCATTTCAAATTTTTCCTCAATTGCAGCTCCCTTACATGCCTTGACAAGATTGAACAAGGTGTTTCAGTGGGGAGGAAAACAACAAAAATCCTTCGACACCTTGAAAGAAAAAATTAGTACAACACATGTACTACACTGCCAGATCTACAAAGACTATTTAAGATCCAAACTGATGCCAGTGACTATGCCATGGGAGCAGTGTTGATACAACACGGTAAACCCATATGTTATCATTCTGATACTTTTAATCATGCGGTAGTTAACTATCCTACATATGATAAAGAATTGTATGCATTAGTTCAGAGTGTGAAAAAGTGGAAACATTACTTAATGGGCAAAGAAATAGTGATACATACTGATCATCAGCCACTTCAATATCTACACTCCCAAACTAAGTTACAGCAATCAAGACATTACATATGGATGGGTTTTCTACAATAGTTTCATTTAGTCATTAGATTTAAAAAGGGCATACATAACAAGGTTGCAGACATGTTATCTAGACCCATTATAAATGCATCTACCATACTTACACATAATTCTATGCTGCATGAAAGCTACATAGAACAATATGCTCAGGATATGGACTTTAAAGATGTATATGCAACTTTGAGTTGAGGAAAAAGAGTAGAAGAATTGGACTATCATGTGAAGGACCAAATCTTATATCATTGTGGGAAACTCTGCATTCCACAAACTGAGAGAGAAAAAATAATTAGGGAAGCACACACTTCTCTGATACTAGGTCACTTTGGGGTAAGTAAAACAGCTGCACAGCTGCAAACGTTCTGCTATTGGCCAAAAATGAGTGAGACAGTTTCTAGATATGTAAAGGGATGTGCTATGTGTGCTAAAAGCAAGCCCAGCAATAGAAAACTAGGCTTGTACACTCCCTTTCCAGTTCCTTCTCACCCTTGGGAAAGCATTTCCATGGATTTTGTTGGTGGATTGCCTAAATCTAGGAAAGGTCATGATTATCTATATGTTGTTGTGGATAGGTTCAGCAAAATGTGTATTTTGATACCCTGTAGTAAAAAGATTACAGTTGAACAAACTACAAAATTGTTCTTTGAACATGTATGGGTTCATTTTGGATTACCCACTTCTATTGTATCTAATAGAGACACCCAATTTGTGGGGAAGTTTTGGTCAAGTCTATGGGAACTAATGGACACCAAATTAAAGAAAAGTACAACTTTTCATCGACAAACAGATGGCTAGACAGAAGTAGTTAATAGGACGGTGATCCAGTTACTCAAAGGATATTGCAGAAAACACCCTAAGCTTTGGGATGAACACTTGTGTTATGTGCAACATGCTTACAATAGAGCCAAACACTCTTCTACCTAGAGATCTCCTTTTGAGACCTATTTTGGTTTCACACCAAGGTCTCCTTTGGATTTTGTCTTTGGTAAAGATACCATAGTTGATAGACACAATGATGTGGACAAGGCAACTAGGTTCATTGAACAGATCTAGGAGATCCACCAGGCGGTACAGGAATAGCTGGAAAAGAGCCAGGCCAAGTACAAGGCTAGGCATGATAAGCATCGGATGGAGCATAGTTTTCAAGTTGGAGACCAAGTCTGGCTGTATATCAGCAAGGACAGGATGCAAGGTGAAGGTAAAAAGCTAAAACCTATCAGGTATGGACCCTTCAGGATACTTGAGAAGATTAGAGAAAATGCTTTTTGCCTTGATCTACCAGCTTACATGCAAATCTACTCAGTCGTGAACGCAAATTTCTTGAGGTCGTTTGAACCTTCAATGATTGAGGACCTTGAAGAGCAAACTCAATTACCTTCTGTTGACGACCTGCTACCTGAATCTCTAAGTAAATTACAGGAAGACACAGTGCTGGACAGGAAGGTAAGGACGATGCATAGTGGGCAAGTGGAATACCTCAGGATTGGGCTTAAAGGTTCAAAGCTGAGCAGTACGAAGTGGATTGAGATTGGGCAAGTGAGACAACAGTTTCCTCACTTAGTCGATGCTTGAAGTAAATCAACTTTTGGTGGTCCAAAAGCTCTTTTTAGTGGGAAGGTCGTGATACGAATCAGATCCATAAATGATTGTCAAAGAACCTTGACTGTACCGAGATGCAACAAATCTTTAAAGAATCCAAAACAGCATCAAAAACACCTTGAACTAGTGGAAATGGCAGCCAGCGTGGAACGATGAGGACCTCGGTCAAAGCACGCTGACCGAGGCCCATGGAGACTACGCGGGAGGTCAAAGTAGCCCTTGGGAGCCCCGGATTAGGAAAAGGAGGTGATTTTCGATGCGCGATTACTGGGTGAAAAGGGCCAAAATGGGAAAGCCCGAGCATCCGGTTGCGTGGGGGAACCGGAGGACCATAGGCGGGAAAAGGTAAAAGAGCTAAAGTATGAAGGTGGGACCCACGCTCTGGAAACCGACAGTTTTGATTGGGGCGCCCTTGAATGGTAAGAGGTTTTGGATAGGAGCAGAGTGATTCCATACACTGATCGACATGTGGCGGTAGAGGAGAGAGAAAACCGTCGTTGATCACGCGTTATCGGTCGAGCAAGTCAACTGCGCTCGACGTGCGTATGACGTCGGATCTTGAGGAGCCCAGATCGGATGGCTGAGATTACACCTGATGGAAAGAAGCGGTATCAACAGGGAATTAAGCCGCGTTCTAAAGGGATTTGGAGTACGTTTGACCGCCATGGTGGAGGAAGAACGCATCCACGATGTAACTGAAGAAACGAACCGACGAAGCATGCTGGCACTAATTATATGGGGACATGTGGCCACTCCCTAAGCATTCATGCTGATGCCGAACAAGGAACTCCAAGCGCAGCTACAAAAGGTGAATCAACGCACGCGGGAGAGGAACCGAACAGGCATAGGGATCGAATGGCTAAAGCCATGAACAGAGACAGTCGAACTAGAAGAGTTGACTAGGAACCTAAACTGAGAAGAGTCCAAGTGACCAAGAGAGACAGTGAACAATGAACCCTGAGAGGAGGACTGAACATAGAGAACAGTAAAGCCAATCAGAGGAGACAGAGGGCCAAGCTGACCACAGGCAGCGTCGAGCACCAGAGATCTTGAAGATTCAAGCCTTCCCATAGAGGAATCTATTCGGACTGAGCATCACATTTGGCTCTTTCCACTGTAGACCAAGGGTCACACAGCTGGCAGGAAGAGAAAGACTCTGTGTACTCCAAGTGGCTTGGGGAATCTAAGAACCACCCTACCAAGCAAAATCTGCTTCAAGAGAACTCATATTGAGTCCCTGCATTGTAATTATCTACTAAAGGCACAATAAAACAAGGCCACCACTGAAAGTTGGACCAGGAGATGTAGCCCTAGAGAATAAGGTGAACTCCTTATTAAAATTGTTTGTGTCTTTGTGTTGCTTACTATATTTCTCTGCTGTCTTTCCACTTATTTTCTGTGTATTAGCAATCTGATCAATCCGTTGCTTGAATAACACAGGACACACACCAGAACATGAGTCTGTAATACCTTTTGTTTAATAAATCTTCAACTGAGGTCACTCATAGAGTGATTATCAGATCAATAAGGAGTTGAGATATCATGGTGAAGACCCAACTAAGTAGTCAAATCTGCCATCATGTACTGACGAAAATGTGATCCGTGATCAGTGACAATGGCTTGAGGGGCGCCAAAATGGGCTATGACATGGTTAAAGAGGAATTGAGAAGCAGTGATACTGTCAACATTATATGTGGGCATCTCCTCAGCCCATTTAGTAATATAGTTGTCAACGATGATATAGCCATGGCCCCCGACCGACGAGGGTTACATGTCATGAAATCTATGCCCCATTTATAAAATGGGCCAATAGTAATGACTAGGTGTAAGGGTGTTGGCGGGGTGCATTATTTGGGGTCATAAATCTGACATTCATGACACTTTTGAACTGCCAGAATATAATCTTTAAAGATAAAAGGACAGAAATAACTGACGTGAAGGATCTTCTAAGCATTGGCATAACCTGACATGTGGCCACCATATGCCCAAGAGTGGCAGTCATTAAAGACTCTATCAACGTCTTCAAGTGTTAGACATCTGCGAAGAACAAAATCAACATCGACTCGGTACAACGTATCACCAATAATCTGATAAGGTTGAGACTGATGCGGATGCAACATCGGTTGGATCAAGACTACTTAGGTCAAAATGTTTGGGTCTGAAGATAAAAAATAATATCCCTATACAACGGGTCGAGTGTGTTGATGAGAAAAAAAATTTCATTAAGAATTTTCTCAGTAAAATCAGTGGAGGTATTTGGATAAGGAAGGGCGCACATCAATTCGGTAAAAACCAGTGACTTATTTGATTTGATGACAATGAACTTGTTAACACCCAGGTTGTTCCCTATGACTCCGAAGGGAATACGGCCGGGGTAACTACTAACCAATCTTTGGACTACAGCTTCTAGCCCAGCTGTAATTAGAGAGGGCTCTCTCTGTAAGGTTTGTCACTGTTTTAATGGAGTTTTTAGGCTATTTATGAAATAACTGTTTGATTGTTTTTTATGTATGGTTGGGAGGATGATTCTGATAGTTTTAGAGTGTTCTCTGCAGGTGAAACTAATCCATTGGGAAATGGGGTCTATAGCTGTTGTTTCCCTGAGATCCTGGCTTAAGTGCAGCTGGAATTACAGGGCCTGTATGTATTTCATAAAACAAACTGTAAATTGTGAGGGTGAAATGAGAAACAACTAGCAAAGAGCATTTAAGAATTCTTCACTGAGCTGGGAAGTGGGAAAGAGGTCTATTACTTAGGAGCAATTAATTGAATTCCTGAAACAATAGATTACTGTGATGATATAGTGTGAAAGGTAGCATTTAAGAATTACTCTTTCGTTACCATAACTGAAGAAAACATTTGAAATAGCTTAGATTGAGCTCAGGGTAATCAAATGATTAAGTCCTGAGACTATTCTTTTCCTTGCTATTTAGATATTGAGTTACATGGAAAACATGAAAGATATATGAAAAGTATAACAAACATATATATAACAGAGAGTAACAAGAAAACTTATTGAGCCATGGAATACACAGGAATCCTGCAACTTTCAGCCATACACCAGCAAGACATCAAGAGACACAATGCTTTTGGAAATCCCATCATCCTTTGTATTAGTTGTTTGAAGATTTACAATAGAAGAGTAACAGAATAGATATCAAGATATTTCTTACATCCGGAGTCCAACCCCTGCTAACAAATGCGAGGGGAAATATATAGAAGTCTATTACAAAATATCTCAGGCATTGAGTCATCTGAGAGGGAAAATATCTTCTTTCACTTGTACAAGGTTTGCATATGAGAAGTTATTACAATCTTAAATGAGTTATAAAGGCTCATAACTCCTGTCAGAGCAATTTTTGACCTTTGGGGCTCACGGAGTCGGTTGAGTGGCTTTAACATAACTGTTGAATGACGTGTCTGTGTAGCTGTTGCTTCCTATGTCTTCTTGGCCCTGTCACCTGTGACTGCTGAGGCTGCTGTTGTGGCCGAGTACCTGTGATGAGTTGGCTCAGCCTCTGTCTTCATACCTGCTGATGTGTCTTTGTCCTGTTGTGTATGAGATTCAAACTGTTTGCTGAAGAAAAAATCGCGATTACTGACTTTGGTTCAACAGTAATCGTATCAATTCCTCCCATGTATCTGATGAAGGCAACTGATGTTTCAAAATTGACCCCATGGTCTCATCAGCCTCTGTATACTTATAAAAGTGAGGGGGCTCATCAAATAAATGTGCAATTTCATTTCTAATAAAAAATAAATTATCTACTCTATCAAAAAGAATTTGCCCTGTTACTGGGCCTGCTTCTAAAGATGTACCAGGTGCCTCTGCAATCTGTGTTGCTGCAAAATTGCTTACTCCCTTGACATATTTCTCATGGGAGAGTAAATTTCCTGAAGGATCTAATAGGCTGGGGAGCCCCCTGTCCTGCAAGGTCATAAACTTGTTCTGAAATTTATTGATATCAGCTTGCATATCCTGGATTCTTCTGTCCAGGGTCTGAATCAGGTTTCTCATTGTCAGGACTCTTCTGATTAGGGAGATAGTCTCAGTCCTGTTTCCAATCCCCATTCTTACCAGCTGGGAACTTGTTCTGTAGTTCAGCACTTCTATCATCTTAGGGGCAATCTCAGGCATGTTGCCTAGAGATGCTCTTGCCCTCTGCATTTCTTTTCGTGCTCTTCCAATGAGTGCCACTTTCTCATATATGGCCTCAATATATTCCCATTGGTTTGTTATTGACTGGCCAATGGTGGTCCAGATGACCCTCTTGAGCTCTGTTGTGACTTTATCCAATGTGATCTCTTTTTCTAGCTCAACAATCCTCTTCTTCAGGGCCTTTACCTCCCTTTCCCTTTCAGCCACATTTTGTTTTGATTTGTCATATTTTTCATTTATTTTTGCCAGGCTGTCCTGGGCTTGGCTCAGCTCAGACATCTGGGACTCCAGTACCTATATTTCTTTCCTCAGCTTCTGCATGTCCAGGCTTTCAGCCTGCTCTGTTGTTGGTGCTGAGGTGGTTGGTGCTGAGGTATTTGGAGCTTCTTGCTGCACTTGTTGGCTGGGAGGGGCAGTGTCTTG